>JAOEHQ010013696.1:0-15783 GCA_025447715.1 Asclepias incarnata
CGTGCAGGGCACGTGGGGCGACTTAACGTCCATTTAAACGTCCGTCAGAGCCAGGTATGGTCCGAGTTGGGTTTTGGCAACCACGGGTATCATTTGTGTAATTTTAATCTCGTAGGTATGAAACGTGAAATTCGTGACAACCACATGTATCATTTCAGTTATTAACTTTTATTATTATTATTATTATTATTATTATTATTATTATTATTATTATTATTATTATGTATTTATGTCTTTTTTTATTTAATTAATGTGATGTTTTTATTTTAATGTATTTTTATTTTAAATATTAATGAAATATGTTACTTTTAATTAAAATGTATTGTGTTTTAATTAATTAGAGGTGAGGTCTAAATGGTAGGTGAATGGTTAAGGAAAAAAGAGAAGATGAAAGATGTGAAAAGGTGATACTGATATAGCAGGAAAAAAATATAGGTAAAAGGAATGAACGGTTAAAGATGGTCTTATAGAGTTATAGGTGTTGTTTCTCACAAATTTTTAAATAAATGATATAACATGTACATTTAATAAATTTTAAGATAAACAAGGAGAAAAAATAATAGCAGCAACAGCAGCACCAGCAACCTAATACGGGTGCTGTCAACGGCTCGCAATCTTTCCCCAATATTGGTGCATCATTATAAATCATTGGTTGCACAAAACTTATAACTGTGAAGCAATAAATCTATAACCGTAGGATATTAGGATAGAGAAGTGATATTCGTACCACAAATATTGATATATTTACCATACTGTATAACTTTTAAAACACATTGTACAATTTAGTAAAGTATGTTTGTGGTAAATAAATCAAAAGTTGTGGTACAAATTTCACTTCCCATTAGGGTGGGGTGGTTCAACTTCTTTGATACTTTTCTTCCGAATCTTGCCTGATACAATATAGTATTATTTTTGTCAACTATTTCTATAACTAGTTTATTTTTTAGTCTTGTTTTCAATTTACAAAAGATGTTTATAAAATTTAAGTTTTAGAATCCAAATTTGAAAATACTCACATTTATGTATGTTTGTATTATTTTTTTTCTTTTACTATTTAAAATCTAACAGACAAGAATAAAAACTCATTTTCTTGAGTTAAATGCAATTTTGGTACATGTGGTTTGTACGTTTTTGTAATGGGGGACCCTTTTTAGGTTCACTAGCAATGAGGTCCTTGTGGTTTGTACTTTTTTGCAACCTTAGTCTAAGTTGATAAACCGGTTTTAACTCTTAAGAGACCAACATTGCAAAAGGAAAATGATATTAGTACCATACAACTTAATAAATCTACCATACTATAACATCATTCACTTGTACATTTATCATCTCCCATTGCAAAATCGTACACACCATAAGGACCTCTATTGCTAGTGAACATGTAAAAGTTGACTAAGGTTGTAAAAAAGTACAACCACAGAAACCCCTATTGCAAAAACGTACAAACCATACTACCATTGGGACCAAATTTGCATTTAACTCCATTTTCTTAATAAGAATTATTCATTAACTTAATCAGAAGTGTGCCTATACAATGCAAGACTGCCGAATGTGTTTTAAATAAATTAGCTTATTCATTTTCACCAGGGCCCGCCATAGGTGGAAAGTTAGAAATCTGTGGCCACTCGATCTCAAAAAAAATCTACATTAAAGGATTGGATGGATTTTAATTCATTTTTTAAGATTTTAATTCCTTTAACAGATTTTATTTTTACAAAAATATTCACCCTTAAGACTATCAGGAGTGAGGGCTCCTGATAGAAGCCCTTTTGAGGGCGTCTCCTGACATGTGGCGCCTAGTCAGCAAAGGAGGCGTCTCTTGATTTTGGCTGGAGTGAGACGTCCAAAGGAAGCCCCTATTTATTTTATTTTATACTATTAATTAAAAATAACTATATTATATTAATAATAATATTAAAAAGAAAAAGTTCTGTAAGTGGGGGGAATCTTTTTATTTTGCATAGGAAAAAGTGACTTTTGCATGAAAAGCGTTAGAGAAGCAGCGTCACATATGTGACTTTGACCGGGTCAACTTGACAAGGAAGGCCTCCCAGGGCGGTGTGCCAGGCGTTCCTTCGGCGTTCTGTAAGTGACTGACGCGCATGAACGCCCCATTCCCAATAGTCTAAGTTATCAAAGTGACCTTTATCAAGAAAATGACACTTGAATAAAATCAAACTTTACCAAGCCCAGGGTGTGAAATCCACTTCCCCTCGAATAATGGAAGAGATCTGCTTAAATCAATAATTATATTATAATAATTTATTATGCAAAGTATAAATAATTCAAAAGCGAAAATAAAAAGGGGAAAGTATGTTGTAGCAAAAGTTTGTTGCTTTTTTTTAGTTGTATTCTATATCTTAAATTAATTTCCAAAAATAAATCATCAATTCAAATAAAGGTAAATAACATCATTCTAAGAGCATTGATGCATAACATTATACCAACTTAAAAATAATATATAATAACTAGTCTTAATACCCGTACGATGTACGGATTGACTATATATATGTTACGATTTATTTTATTTTTTAAAGAAAATAATATTTAAACATGCTCCATTACATACATTTGGTTTCATATATAAGTAACAATATGTTGTAAAATATAAATTATCACCAAAAATTTAATAATTGAAAATGTCTTATTAATTAGAATTAATAAGTTTTATTCGTATATAAATAACAATATGTTGTAAAATATAAATTAACACCAAAAATAAGATTGGTGATGGAAATAAGTTATATATGTGTGTATATATATAATATATTACAATATGTTACAAAATATAAATTATCATCAAAAATAGGATTGGTGATGAAAATTAATAATTATGGTAACAATAAATATAATAAGAGTTTTAATATAAGAGTTTTAGTTATATTAGGAATCTATATTTAAATATTAATTAATTAAAAGTTTTGTATATTGGTAGATAGGGAAATATAAATAGAAACATAGTTTCAACTTTCAACTACAATCATAGTACATACATACTTACATGCAAACAATTCCATACATAATGTCAATATTACACAACAAACCAATGCCAAAAACAGACTCTTTTGATACCGATGTTCTTCAAACTGAGCCGGCCGCCATGGCCCATGGTGATCCTCCGGTGAGGATCACAGAGTAGCCAAAAGAACCAAAGCTTCAACAGTGAAACTACAAGTATGTCCAACCAGAAAACAAGACAAAAATCACCCATAGGTCCCTACCAAAAGCACGCAAAGCTTTCAACTTTTGACCTTCATCCCAACCTCATATTTCAAAAATTACTTCAAGTGTCCCTACACACCCAAGAATAACACACGGTGGTTCACATTAATAATCATCATCCATCATTCAAGAAAACACTTGAGCATGCTTTGATGGGTTGCATACTTTCACTTCACCGAGGTTTTTTTTTTTTTTTTTTTTACTTTATGCACCATTCTTCATTTTCATCACAACCCCACATCAAAAATCCCCAAATTCCCCTTGATACAACTATAACAACAACAATACCCGATCCCGCTGGGGCCATGGTATCGGGGAGGTCGAATATCCTTGATACATACACTATACTTGAAAAATGCTTTGATGGGGTTCTAAACTCTCTTCTCTACAAAGCTTTCAACTTTATGCCCAAATCTTGATCTTTATTACAACCCCACATCAAAAGGACCAAATTCTCCCTAAAACAGTAGATTTCAAATATGATTACCACTACCAACATCATCATTCAACACACCACATGAGGATGCATTGATGGATTTCTCTACATAAGAATTTCAACTTTATCCCCAAATCTTGATGTTCATCATAACCCCACATCAAAAATACCAAATTCTCACTAAACATACAAAACACACACTAGTTTCTTTAAATGATCATATCATCCACCATTCAAGAAACCACTGGAGGATGCCTTGATGGATTTCAAACTTAATCTTCTCAAATCTATCAACTTTATGACCAGTTCCTGATCTCCATCATAATCCCACATCAATATTACTAAATTCTAAGATATTTATTCGGTATTACCATATAATAAGCATAAACTACAAACTTATATAACATCTTAAAGAGAATCGAGCCCCAAAGCTTTTGCTTTTACCTTTAAACTTTTCAAGTAACTGATGGCTTCATCGATAACCATAATGGCATCCTTGCCATTTTTATCACCGGGAATCAGATTCTTAATCAAATTTATCGTCTCCTTCATCTTATCTTTTTTCAGTCTCTTGTTACCAGACGAAAAATTAATGGATTCCTCATCAAACACTTCATTCCCATCATTCCCAGAGCAATTAATCCCAGATTTTCCCGAGCTTGCAGTGTCCTCAAGATCATCTTGCATATTATACCCATGCTCCCGTTTACGCCTTTTCATGGGTCCTTTAAAACTCATAACTTCCTCTTGTTCACCACTTCTACTCCCCCCTTTTACTTCATGGCACCCTGCCATTGAACTAGGGGAATGCCCGGTACTCGCCTCCTCACTTTCATCATTATAATCATCATCCTCATCAACATCATCATCATCAGAGTAGAGCAAAGCGTTAAGCTCTTCAGTGTCCTCTCTCATCTCGCTTCTTGAATCATCTCCATCTATTTCTTTTATACATTCATTAGCATGTACCAGATGTGACCCATGTTGCGGTTTTGGGTTATTCAAGGAAGGAAATTGGTAACGGGTTGGAGCATTCCCAACACCTCCACTATAAATCAACGTTGTTTGATCACCCGATTGATCAAACACAAGAAACTTCTTTTGTGCCCCATTTGCAGCTTGAGCAGCAATGGGTCCAGCTACCGGAAGCTGTTCTTTTACAGAGTTAACCACAGGGAACAGACCCTGACGGTATCGAGGCAAACCATAGAACCATCCACCAGGTTCTTGCCTCACGGATGAAACCATATTCCCAGAAGATGGGTTGGTAACTTGAGGCCCTAAACTAAATTGGGCACTCAGTAAATTCGGATTGGGTGATTGCAAGTCAATCTGTCGGTCTTGAAAACATGAATCAAAACCCTTTTCCATAAGGTCCAAGAATCTCCTGAAAAAGTATTTTAGACTATGAATATACAAATTGAATACAAAAGGATCCAACATCATACAATATTTGAAGACTTACCAGGTGATGAACGGCTATGTAGATTGTGGGCGTGTATTAAGATTTTTTAAAACTTCTAAAAATGATGAAAACTAAATAATCCAGCTTAGTTTGATCGCGAAAAGAAAAAACAGACTACGTTACAGGTTTAAGCAAATGACGAAAGTATTCGGCCTGAAAAGAAAACCGACAAAAAAATAATATTAGATTCATATTGTCCCTAACATCAAACGTCAAACAGAATATGATTCAAAGACAAGCATTAACATCATAAAAGTACTAAGCATCCAATTCTTCGGATAAAGATTGATGCAAATAATACTAGGTTGCTAACTATAATAATCATAATAACAAACAAACAAACCTGACAATCTTGGAGAGGTTGAAAGCATGCAATAACTTTAACAATTATGGTGGCGCTCCCAGCGGTTCCATTTAAATGTTTCAAAGCCCGAAATCTTGTTTGTCCAGCTGCTTGACACACCATAACTACTTCTTCCCTGCCTTATATTTGATTTAACTCCCCTAAAGATCTTGATAAGCAATCAAAGAAAATAACCCACAAGATATGCTCAAAGAGGTTGAACTAAAAGCTAAAATGGATTCGACTTTTAATAGAAATGCAACTAAACAACGAGGTTTGATCGATACGATTCAACTAATCCAGCGACAGTAACAAGGGATGACAACAAATAAATTAGTTCCCATGGATGAAACTTAAAAGAATGGTTGCTAAAAGTGTATATGGAAAGGGGTTATAAAGATTTCAATAGGTTCTACAGAATAACACGACAATATAAGTTGAGAGAAATGATTTTACGATAAACGTCTACTGATAAGCTATACCACCGCATGCTCTTTGTAACGAGATATTAACGCCACGACTTTCTTTTTCGTTTTAACCTTCAAAAGTTACTGCATAAAACATACCAAGAAGATGCATATTAGATACAAAAAATCTAGTCTAAGCAGCAAGTAAACCAAATAACTTCTAAACATACATATGAACACAAATAACATCATCCTAAAATCGGCTTAAATTGTAAATGAAAGATCTACAAGAACTAGGAAGATCTATAAACTAAAGAAATGATATTGATGTAATTCTTCCTTTCTTGCTGTTGAAAGGGATCTAAATAACTATGTAAAGGTAACTACTTTTACATTCATCTAGATAATCATTGTTATGTTTCTTCAAATCTAACTATTTTTTGACCATTGATAAACAGAAATAAAATTACTTTTACTACCAAACATTGAAATTTATACAAATTACAATAATTAGTTTCATTCTTTCAAAAGTTTCTAAAGGAAATATAAGCATGTTCAAATAATCTAACATACCAAAAACATATTTTTACTACCATTATTCAGATTTCTGATGAGTTATTATTTTCCTCTCAAAACTTATTTTCTTGATACTACAAAGAGATGGTTAATAACAACAATTTGGAATTTTTATTATTTTAGCTAAAAAACTTACCAATTCAAAGTTTTCATTTTTATAAGGAATTTGTAACTGGGTATATCAAATTTCAACATATTATTAACTATCCAAAATATTTTCATATAAAAGTAAGAAACTTGAACACAATTAAGAGATTTAAGGTGAAATTTTTACACATTTAGAGTTTTATTTTTTTATAAAAATAAAAAAAAATGTAAAATTACCCTTTACACTCAAGCAATGAAGCCATGTTTGGTGATCAATAATTTGGTATGTAAAAAAAAAAAATATTTCTAAATAAAAAACATATTATAAAAAACAATTTTGCTAATCACAGCCCGGGTAACACCCAATAAAACAAATAAATTAAAATTGGATTTTTTAAAATCCAAAGTCCAAAAATTAAAGTAAAAACCAAACACCCACAAACAACAGTGTGATTTTTAGCACACACACACACACACACATAGTCACATAGAATGAATGAATGAATGTTGAGATCTTGAAAAAATACCTTGGTAAAAAAATGGAAACCCAGATGAGAAAATGAGTAATGTTGAAAACCCAGAAAAGATAGAATAAGTGAATAAAGGAAGGAAGGGGGGGCAGGCAGAGTAAGCACGGGAACAAATAATCAGAGAGAGATATAGAAAGAGAAATTATTATAAGCACGGGTGATGAATGAGAGAGAGAGACAGAGTGTGTGTGATAAATAGACAATTCAATCAATGCTGATTATTTAACTTAACCACCGCGCGTGCATACATAGTTATGTTTCTATTTATTTATAATAAATTAATAACTAACGTGGTACCAATGTAAAGAGGTTAGTTAGTGTATTTTAAGAGTTAAAAGATAAATGATGTAAATAAATGAGATGGTATATTGGTCTTTTTGTATATCTCAAAAATGTAACTTTTTAACATGGGGTCTATAATTTTTATAAAGTAATATATAGATATTTATAACTTTATATGGAAGTTTTATCTTTATATTTTTACATAAAATTAAATTTTACCACTATGACATATTAACTCCCTTTAACGAACAATAACACAAACGAAAACACGACACGGGTTTTTTACATAAATGACGCACTTTAATCTACTTAAATAACACATAATTATCCACATAACACACCATAATTTTATCACATTAAATATCTCCATAAAATGAAACGCCACTTAACGACAAGTCAACATTGACTAACGGTCAAAGTTAACGAAAATAGAATAAAAAGAGATCGGGATGTTACATCATATTTTAGATATTCAATTGTGCATAGAGATATTTTAATTTTATTTCTTGCTATTTTAAAACATATTGTATGCTAAAATACTTGGTTAGTTACTTCAAGTTATTTACCATCATAAACAATCACTTATTTTAAAAATATATAATTTTAAAAGTTATTGAGATATCATCTGTAAATTTTATCAAACCGTCTATTGGACAGGTTTTTTTTTTTTTTGAAAGTTGAATTTCGTTTCAGACGTGATAGGGGGCATTTTAACCTGCGATTTGCAGGACCACCTAACCCCTCCTTAATGAAAATACCTTCGATGAGAAACCTGAGGCTCGAACCCGAGACCTCATTTTTTGCAAAAGTTATTTAACGATTGTTAAATATTTGTGTTAAATAAATTTTAATTTACTAATTAGCTAAAAAATGTTTGTGTACTTTTTGACTTCTTTGTATATAATCTATATATATTTAATGTAGCTACTTAAAATGGAATTAGTTATGTATACCAATATATAAAAATTGTAGATCTCATTTTAAAAGTTACATAATTTATATATGAAAAATACTCATATTACCATTTTTAATATCCCCTATCCCCTAAAATATTTTCACTACCTCTTTACATTAATTACCTTTACATCAATTATATACACCACTCGACGCCACCGCCGCCACCACCACCACACTGCCGCCGCCACCACCGCATTGCGCGGGTAACCCTTTAGTTAGTTGATAATGTTCTTAACACAAATCTCATTTGCTTTATGATTGTAGATATTGAAATATACAGATTTCTAACTTTGGCATTATTGTTTACATCTATGTCGATTTAGGCGATTCATAAGACTATAAGAGTTGTCAATATGCAAGTTACCCTGAACCGACCCCTACAGTGAAATAGGCACAAGGAAAAAACAACATGCCAAACCAGCCTACAAAAAAAAAGCACCTGCATCAGCATTAAAACAATATGCCGAGTTATTCATAATATTAAACATATCGTCTGTAAATTCACTAAGGGCTATAGTCATTGTAATCAACTGCATCAGCATTAAAAGCACTGTTGATTATAAATTCAAATTCACAAAGTAGAGGAGCTATTAGCATTTGGCAACTTTAAGCAACTACTAAGCAGGGACGGAGCCAGAATTTTTTTGGCGAGGGGGCAAATTTAGAAGTCGTTTGTTATATTTTTATTTTTTTAGGGGCAAATTACAAATATACCACTAAAATAAAATAAAAATTACATTGTACCGAAATTGAAGTGGGGGCAGCTACCCCCGCTGCCCCCATAGTAACGCCGTCCCTGCATATATGATGATTAACATATATATACGTGCGCGCTTGCAGGGGGTTCTGAGAGATGACGACACTACTACTCATGTTGCGGTCAAGTCTCTTTCTGCTGAATCCAAACAAGGGACTATTGAATTCTTGACTGAAATTAACATGATTTCCAGAATCAAGCATCCCAACCTGGTTCAACTCATCGGCTGTTGTGTTGAGGATGGTCATCGGATTTTGGTTTATGAGTTTTTAAAAAACAACAGCCTTGCCACTGCTTTACTTGGTATCACATCCACTCCCTCACCTGGGTTCATTATTACTCCACTAATTAATGTATTTTTCACTAATATCTATATATGGCTCCATTTTTACCACCTCTCTTTCTTAAACACTATTTATTAATTATGTAATAAATGGATTAAGTAAATGTTAATTTGCAGCCAAAACTGACCTGCTTCATCCCAACTCGGTCCCCAACTGATACCCAATATGGGTGGGTTTGGTTGACCCCCTAACTAAACAATTTGTGCATCATATCAAATGTGATCAAGAATTTATATTTTGTTCTGTCACAAGCTGGTTTCTCTATGTAATGTTTTTTAATATGTTTTATGCATCTTTTTTCATCTTTCTTACTTTATCATTACTTTTTATTTGTTCAACCCGTTAGAGATATAATTTAACCCATTTATATGTTAGTAGGTCTAAATTAGTAACTTAACATCTCTTTATTGACTCGTTTATTTTGTAATGCTTTTTTTTTAAAATTAATCTTGGCTACTAGATTTCCTGTATGACCCTGATATCAAGTGTAAAGTTATTAAATTGTAGGTTCGAGAGGCAAACACATAGACCTGGATTGGGCTACACGAGCTAGTATATGCAAAGGCACAGCATCAGGTCTTGCATTTCTTCACGAGGAAGCTGAACCACGTATTGTCCATCGAGATATAAAGGCGAGCAATGTACTTCTTGATGAAAACTTTCATCCCAAAATTGGAGATTTTGGACTTGCAAAACTTTTCCCTGACAACGTCACTCATGTTAGTACTCGAGTTGCTGGAACAGTGTAAGAAACATTGGACCCTATTTTTCTTTTTCATTTTTGTAGTGCGTAAATTATTCTTAAAAGTTCGAATTTATTAATGACAGGGGATACCTGGCTCCAGAATACGCGATGTTAGGACAGCTTACAAAGAAAGTGGACGTATATAGTTTTGGCATCCTTATGCTTGAAATTATAAGTGGTAAAAGTAGTAGTAAGGCGGCCTTCGGCGAGGATCTCTTGGTTCTAGTTGAATGGGTATGAAATTTCGACTACCATCATGCATATGCACGAGTGCAAGTTGCAATGATCAACAATGTAGTTTTGTTTCATCATTATTCATCACTAAAAATTAATAAACACTGCTAAAATCTTTTTATTTTTAACATTTCGTTACATTATTATGTTCATTGATTGAATGACCGGTTCTATTCACTGTTTTTGATAGTTGGGTGTATTTTGAATGACATATGTTAGTATGATTTTAAGAGTCGAGTCGCTGATTTAAAAAATAAAAATAAAAACAAGAAAAGTAAAGTTGTAGTGGGTTGCTGTTCTTTGCTGCTTTCCAATTTATATACAAAAGTTTTATTTTTAATGGACAAACGAGTAAAATAAAAACTAGTCAATAGAAAATGGGTCAAAAGTCACCCAAAGTGTATATTTTTGACCCACTTTTGCCGGATGTCTTTCTAGAAGCAGTGTCTCTATCCCTAGGTAGAAGTATAACTGTTTACATCCCACTTTCCCGATACCTCGCCTGTGACGGGATTAAGTATTGTTATTGTTGTTGTCGTATATTTAACACACAAATTGCTTATTACAACATTAAAAGAAGATGCCAAATTTGTGTTTAAAAAATCACTATGTATAATACTTTTTCTAGGCGTGGAAGCTGAAAGATGAAGAAAGACTTCTAGAGATTGTGGACCCTGACCTAGCAGATTGTCCAGATGACGAGATCATGCGCTTCATTACAATTGCATTGTTCTGTACACAAGCGGTTTCAAGCCAAAGACCGTCAATGAGGCAAGTAGTCGAGATGCTCTCAAAAAAAGTCAACCTTAACGTAAGATTGTTAACAGAGCCCGGGATATACAGGCCACATTCCTCGGTGAGGCGTTCTAAGTCACTAGAAACAACAAAATCCCGAGCATTCAATGGCAAGCAGACGGTAAATCCTTTTGTAACTATTTCATCGTCAGAAGTTAGCAATTCTTATAGTATATCACGAATGTTTCCTAGATGAAGAATCTATATATTCAAATACTACCACTTGGTAACTTACAGAGATCAACCAAATGGTTTCTCAGTATAAGGCTGTATTATTTCCTGAATGCTCGATCAGCTGAACCCCTTGTATAGACTTCCTCTAACTAATGTATTGTTATTGTTATATTCTTTTTTCTCTAATTTTAGGGAGACCTCCAAGTCACTTATATATAGGTGTATTATATATAATACACCATGTATTGACTACTCACATTTCAAAATCTGAAATTTTGGGAAAAGGGAAAGTTCATTTATTTTATGTTTTTTCCTGTTAAGACACGGAAACAACACTTAGACTATCCAGAGTGAGGCGTTCCCTCACTCACAGAATGCCGGCTGAACGCTAGGCACACCGCCCCCAAGGGCGTTTTGGTCAAAAAAAAGGTTCCCATGTCCGAAATTGAACGCCCTTTCGTGCGTAAAAAAACGAGCCATGGCTTTCTCTCTTCTTTGACCGTTGAAAACAGAAGTTTTCAAAAAAAAAAAAAAAAAAAAATTTTTTTTTTTTTACTATATATACAACCCATTTTTTACACACTTTAACCAATTCCAAACATATTTTTCCCATTTTTTATACACTTTTAACATATTCCTTCCTTCTAGCTCCAACATTTTTATACACTTTTTATTTAAAAAATGCATCCATACAACTACAACTACAACTACAACCCAAATGTTCGTTTTCCACGTCCAAACACCCCGAACCAACCGGATATGAACGATCCTAACCTTCACCAAAATCCGAATTTTATTAACATGATAGGCAACATGAATGTGGGATCACCGATGTCGGGAGTCTTCATACAGTGGACTACACCGGGCCAAATGTTTGGTATATTTTAACTTTGTTTATTTTTTACATAATTTATTTATTTATATATACATATTTCTATTTTAAGTATATATATACTTTATTTATGTTTATTTTTTTTAATAATTTGTTAAGAACAACAAAGGATGATCTCCACCACACCACCTACACCACTCTCACCACCGGAAGTCGAGATGGTTCAAGAAACGCAACCTCAAGACTTGGATGCCTGTCAATCAAAAAGAAAAAGAAAAACAAAACGAGTCCATAGGAGGAAAACACCTGAAGAGCCACGAGAGAAACCACTACAACAAGCTTGCTCATCCGAGGAACAAATGGCATTAGCGTGAGCTTGACTTGAGGTAACCAAAGACCCGTTGGAAGTTAGTTTTTTTTTTAAAAAATTCAGTTTATTTATCTTTTCTAATTTTCAACTTTTTTTTTATACTTATTATTTTTGATTTATATATATAAATATATTATTTTCGGTTTATATATTATTTATTTATATTTATACTTTATCTATATATATATATATATACTTTTTTTTTTATATATGTACTATATATATATATATATTATATATATATATATATATATTATTCTAACTTTTGGTTAATTTTTTTTTTTGTAGCGAATTACCAAAAGGATAGGACGTATTTGGTCCGGATTAGTGTAATTTTTCATACTATCCTAAAAAAACTTCAGGGTTATTGGAACGCCGATTCGATGAATTCAAAGTTTTAAAAAATGCAAGCGGCTATTCAAGGCTTCAATCAAGTCTACACTCGTTTGAACCTTCACCATGTGAGCAGTTCAAACGATGCCGACCTCATATCCCGTGCTTTGATCGAATATAATGCCACACAACCAGCTTTTGTTTATATACAAGAATGGGAGTACTTAAGAAAGAGCTCGAAGTTCCATCTAGTGACTGATTGGGATCCAAAAGGCACTAGTGGTGAGCCAAGTGCTAAAAGGTCAAAGACGACATCCGGTACAACGGATCCACAGAGTCAAGGGTCGGATGCGAGAGTCAACTTTGACCTAAATAAGACAAAGGTGTTTGAGGGGGAAACTTGGGAGATTTGGTATTACCGTCCGGGCGGTAGAGACGCGGCTAAAAAATCCGCGCGTGTGAGTTCATCGGGCAAGGCTAAGTATACGGAGGAGTTTGACAAGTTAGGGGAGAAGTTGGACGGCTTGATGGAAGTTGGCAAGCAACGTGTGAAATTCGGCAAGCAACAGATCAATCTCCAACAAAAAAAAAAGCTTCAAATGAAACAAGAAAAACAATTTAATAAAGATTTAAAAATGTTGACCATCGACACATCCAATCTTCTGGAAGCCGATAGATTAGTGGCAGAGAAAATGAAACCACGAATCCGCGAAAAATATGGGTTTAGTACCTAGTTTTATTTAGTTTTATTAAGTTTTATCTATCTTTATTAATTATATAATGGAATTATGTTTTATTTAGTTTTATTAAGTTTTTATATATAATTATATATAATTATTTATTATTTAAGTTAAAAAGAGGTCAAAAAAAAAATAAAAAAAATAAAAATGGGACTTCCAATGGAAGCCTCACTCCAACAAAAAGAGGGAAAAAACCCCTTGGATGACTAGGCGCCACACGTCAGGAGATGTTCCTCTTTGGAGCTTTCAAAGGAAGCCTCACTCATTATACTCTTAGGGTGAAAGGAGTGGTGCCGCTTTGCCAAAAATTGACAAGGTGGTAACCAATAGGTGTGTGCCATGTAAAAAAAAAAAAAACTATACCAAATTTTGCAAAATTCAAGGCGGGTGGAGGTAAATACTTACCAAAAATCTTACCAAATAAAAACACCCAATCTATATCTATTTTCAATCTATATATCTTTACTCCTATATAAAAGAGCAACCTCGTCCCCCTTTTCAACTTTCTATCTTTGAAATGACTATATTACCTATCTTCCTTATTCACTAATTTAAACATCTTTGCCTACTATACCTATAATAGCCTTAATGAAATAATTTACAATATAGACCCCTCAACTTTTAAAATAACCACACTACCCTCTTTTACATAATTTACTTTTACATTCATCGTCGCCGCCGCCCCCACCACCCGTCGCCGCCACGGCCACCACGCCGCCCGTCGCCGACGCATCGCGTGGACATGCGTCTAGTACATATATATATATATATATATATATATATATATATTGAAGTGATAAAATGAAAACCAAAAACAAGGGCGATAACAATGAGAACCACTAAAAAATCATCTTTTATTTTAAACATCTATTTATTTATACCTTCACTTTTATTTCTTCTCCAAACTTTTCATCATCTTTCTCTCTCATTTCGAGACTCTTAAACTCTGATCACCATCATCTCCGAAGGGGGACCCCGTACGGCTTAGGGCTACGCCCGTACCGTATCCAACCACCACCATCTCTTGGATCGCCACCTATCAAATCCAAATCATTCCTAAATCCGTTCAGTCCCCCACTCCTTTATAAATGTCCTTGAGGGCTACGCCCGTTTGGCCAAGGATTACGCCTGTACCGTATCCATCCGTTTTCAAAAATAACCCATAGAATTTTATTTTATTTTTTTGAAAAATTTTTAAAATTTTTTCTCTTTGGAATGGGTTTTTATTAAAAAGAATAAAAAATAATTAAAAAAAATAAAAAAGAACATACCAAAAAAGGAGAGAGGGGGGGAAATAGTGGTTCTCACAGTTTTTACCCTTGTTTTGGTTCTCACGTTAACCCTACTATATATATATATATACTCCTATAAAAGAGCACCCCCCCCCCCCCCCCAAAAAAAATCCCTTTTTAACTTTCTGTCTTTAAATTACCCAAATTACTCCTCAATTTCAAATGCTTTCTTTTTATAAATAACCAATATACTTAAAATACCATCAATAAAATTATTTACAACATATATCCTTCTACTCCTAAAATAACTACACTACCCCCTTTTACATCAATTACATTTACATCAATAACCGCACCGCCGCCGCCGTCACCACCATCACCACCAGTCGCCACCACCACTACACCGCTGCCGATACGACCATTGCCTCCGCATCGCGCAGGCACCAGTCTAGTATATTTACATATTTAGGAAAAGGGTAAATGGGTGGGAACCCCTTGGTCCCATGTACCGTCTTTGTATCCAGAGCGCACACTTTATAGAACTCATGCCAGTGAAGCACCATCCTCACACATGAAACACAAGATATATTTTCTCCACCTGCCTTTGGCAAGGTTTGAACCCGTGACCTTGCAGTCTTCTTCTTGTGAGCCCATATGGTCACATGGTGGCGGTACCAGTTGATCTATGATCAATTGGTTATATATATATATATATATATATATCAATCTATGTGTATATATCTATGTATTTATTTTTCTATCCTATCTATCTCTCTATAATATATATATATATATATATATATATATATATATATATCTCCCTTATCTATATAGAGGAGAGTCCACCAATGACATCAGAAATCTGATGTGTCGGCCAACTAAGCTATCCACATAGGAAAAATGACGTCATCGCTGATGATTTTGG
>JAOEHQ010013707.1:0-15780 GCA_025447715.1 Asclepias incarnata
ATTCTGCATTATACAGCAGGAAGCGGAATCTTTTGACGTGGCTCATAGATTCCGGTGTTATCATGCTAGGTAGCAAATTGCATTATGGCGAAAATAGATCTTCCAACGAACAAGGTCTTACATTACATACAATCATTGTTAATCTCTTCCTAGCCGTATGACCAGACAAAAGATAGATCTTCCAAAGAACAAAAGTCTTGTTCGAATAAGTCGATTCATTGGAACCCTGCAGATCCACTCTTTTTCCTATTCAAAACTCAACCCTTTATCTCTGCGTTTCATATCGAGAATTATTTGCAGATGAAGTAATTTATTTTCTATCGTATTATTACGTACGTACATATATATTTATATATATCAGATACAAAAACTGACTTGTTAAATAGAAATTTGTTTTTTAATTTGCATCAAATTGATGGAGAAAGTTTCCACTTTTCAGTTAACTTGTTTCGCATATATTTACGGGCGGACTTAAAATTAAGTTTATGCACACACAAAATACATTTTTGAAATGTTCGATAAAACAAACATATCAAACTTGACATGATAACAACATTGCATTCAATAAAAATGTATCTCAACTACTCTTAAAATTATTCATTGACGTACAAATAAACAAATGAGAAAAAAAAGAGAAGATGAATACATGAATGGACTATTTCCAAATGAACATGTCAAATTTTACATATTGGGCCGTAGAAGAAAACAGTCCATTCGACGTATTGGGCCATTCGAAGTTAGTCGGAAATTAGCCGGAGAAGATGACCGGTGAAAATCTATTGTGTGTATCTGACGTGGCACTGACTTGGAATCCTACGTGGGTCTGACTTGGCATCCTACGTGGCACTAACAGGTTGCTTACATGGATAGGACCAAATTAACAAGTTACTTATATATTTTGGATAATCGAATAATACACTACACAACATAAACATATTTGCAAATTGCAATTGTGCAAGTTCTTTACACTTTGGTGCCATTGTGCCAATACCCTGTAGAGTGTAGACGAAGGGGATTGTGGAATTTGAGGGCTTGGATGTGTGTTGGGCTTAAGGCCCATAGCTTGTCTATACGACTATACGTAAATCGTAATTACGTAAATATAGATGATCCTGTTCCTATGTCTAATGACTCTAATCCATAGACATTTGTATTTTGGGGAATTTTTTGGATTGCATTGTGTTAAATGCAAACCAACAAAAATATCAATTTCTAGCGAATGATGTGAAAAAGGTGATTATATTTGCATTTTGCTTTTAAAGGAGAAAAGTTGACTTAGTCTAGACATGGTTTTTGGATGAGCATCCTCTCAAGTTAAGAATCAACTTGATAGATTAAGTTATGATTTTGTGAGATAGTGAAACTAATAAAGTATAAAACCGAACCAACGATAAAGACCCCACATATTTTTACACTTGCAAAAATCATAACTTAACTTGAGAGGATTCTCATCCCATGCTTTTTTAACTATGGCAATCACAACATTTCAAACTGTCAATAGAATGTAGGTCCTTGGGTTTTCGAAAAGATCTGATAAGCCTTTGAATAGATTTTAAAAATCAATTTGCTTGTAAGATATTATACAAGTTTGAATCATTGATTAACTAATCCTTTTCCAAGCTTATTGGTCCAAGTTAAAATTCCACAATAGGCATGCATGTAATAGTCACATGTAATTCTAATCCGCCATGCCAAGATTTTCCAAGTACCAATTTATTTAAAAACGCAGTCACGTAAACACATGAGTTCCAATTTATGCAGGCCGGTGATGTACTTGTGCAGCGGTCCAGCCATGCAGGGTCCACACTTTTTAAGGGACACCAAATTTAGTTTATATGTATTTGTATAATCCAATTGGCTTTAAGCCTAAATAAATGAATAAAGAGGATAACTTAGATGATGTTAACATCATATAAGTTAGATGATGTTAACATCATATTCATTTTCCCATGAATAAAATAGAAACTTGATCCCAAACTTATTTTAAAACATAGGACTATAGAATTTGTTTTAAATTTTATTAAAAATTTTAATTTTCCGAAGTATATACGTACACACACTTGAAGCAAATACAAAAAAGGTATACGTGATATTCAAAGTTCGTTAGGCTGGGATTTTGCATCGTTCAACTGTAACTACTTTTACTATTTTTAAGTTACACTATGCCATTTTTCTTAATATATATATATATATATATATATATGGGGTAATGATCCGTCCTGTTTGATGGACGGTACTGCAACTCACAAACAACCCCACATGATCAAATGGAAGAAAGAAAAAAAATAAAAATTATGATGAATGTGAGAGCAGCAGTGGGGATGATAACCACTGCTGCAGTGCCTATTATTTCCCCAATATATATATACATATACCATTATACTAAAATAGGATTGTAACATTTTTGATACACACACGTGTAATTTTTAATTACATTTGTTTTTAAAAACAATCCTTATTTGGTATTATGTTTCCTTAATATTTATATTTATATGATTTCATTCCTTACGTATATTTTAAGGAAAAAGATATTTTAATAATATTAATATTCGTTATTTTAATCTGTATTAAAAACTTATGTCATTCTCTTTTATGTTATATAGCTGGATTATTATTATATTATTATTATTGAATTTAGATTTATGGGTTTTTATTTCATATCTTTTGTTTTTGAAGAGTTTTTTATATACTTATAAAATAAATATTGTATTAATAAATCTTACCATATATGTAAAATTGTTAATATTATATTAATATTAATAGATATATAGATATAGATTTATTACCATGTAAATAACATTGTGTATGATGAAAACGACTTCCGAATCATCCCGGTTTTTCTTAGTCTTTCTATTGCCAATTGTATTTCGGTTTTTTTTAACTATATATATCAATTCTACCCGCCAAATTTTACATTAAAAAAAGTGTGTAGATATTAGATGTGCGTGTAAAAAATTGACATTTACACTTTTAATTAGGGATAATCTTCACATCTGTCGTGTATATATATATATACACTTATAAGTCAAAATCTTATTTTTCTATAATATCAAATGTAATAGTTATAATTTTTACTTATTTATTTACACTTATAGGATTATATAAATATCTACGTTTTGTACGTGTTAATAAACTTGAAGAAACTGACAAAAAAATTTCACGGACACAGGACACTTGGAAAGATTGTTGATAATTAATTTTTAATATATTCCAAAAATATTGAATGGCCAACGTACGAGCGTAGTCTTGTTTGCATCATTGCATGTTACAGGGAAGCCCATGCGGGGCACCACATATAGAGTAAGGTTAATGAGGATATATAGTCTTTGCGGTGACCATTACCAAACGTTGTTTTTTATTTAAACACTTTAATTGGTTTTATACAAATAAAGTTACAATATAAAAAAAATTTAATATTTTCTTATTAGTTTGTATTTTAACCGCTCAAATATCAGATCAAGGGCTTAGAAATTCTGATGGGTTTTCTATCAAAACAAATAAAAAAAAGCATATAATTGAAATGTAAAATAAGAACATGAGTGAGAGAAAGAGTTTGGAAAAAAAAAATAAATCAATTTTATCAATATATATACCTCTATTTGTACTTGTTTGTATTTTAACTTTTAAGACGAAACATATATAAAGACTACCCTACACAAATAAATGTCAATAGTATCATTTTTATTTATCTTAAAACAAATATACGTTTTTAAATTTTAAATAATCAAATTATTTTCAAAAATTAAAAGCGACATTCTATTATAGTCTATTAGTTGATGTGTGACAATTTTATATTAATTAAACAATTATTATGAGATAAAGCAAGTACTTCTTAAGCCCTTAATTAATTAAGATAGTATAATATCTTTCTTTCTATTTTTTTTAGTAAAAAGAAAGGACTAGATTGTTTTGGAACCCAAATTAAAACATATAATAGTCATAACAGAATTAATTGTAAACGTTGTTTCTTTTTTAAAAAAATGGTTTTCTATATAGCTACAAGGGTTTTAGAGCAAAACAAAATGCATGTTGTGAAAATTTGGTTTCATCCAGTGGCGGAACTTGAACACTTTAAAAGGGGCTGAAATCATTTTAGTTATAAACGATAGTCTTTATTATATATAAAAACAAAAGGCATTCATAGTTACATAAGGTGGGTTAAAAGGCAAATTTTGACAGTTTTTTAAGCAAATTTTGAAGAGATGTCCTGTTTTTATTTTGTGGGTAAAAGACAATTTCTTTTAGTATCTTCTCCTAATTCAGCATCATCAAGGATTCTGCAAATTTTCTTCTATTGTCTCTTTTTACTGATATTTTATCACAAAAAACAAAAAAAAAAGGAAATTAAAAGATCAATCCAGTAAGACCATCCGGAGTGGGGATTTTTTTTTTTTTGCACTTTTTAGCCCCGGAACGTCCCGGAAAGCCACCCCAAGGGGCGTTTCATAGTCTTAAAAATCGTGTCACGTTCAATTTAGGAAGGGCGTTTGGTTTGTTTGACATACACACATAATTAAAATACTAATAAAAAGTTATACCTGAAAACAAAAAAAAAAAATATAAAAATGGAGGAAGGGCGTTTGGGGAAAGCCCCCATTCCTGTTGGTCTAAAGAAACTATGTTCCAATCTTATTATCTTAATACATAATATCGATCATTTGTAATACAATATGAAAGAAAATAACACTACGACTTACTTTAAAGGTTGATAAATAGATATCAGTATTTATTTTAGAGGTACCATTTTTGACCCAATTATTTCATAAACTAACAACACTAGAACAAATTGATAGAAGCAATTATCAAATGGCTAAATTAATTAAATACTTTTGTAGAGAATAAAAAACAAAATAGGAAAAACACCTTATGAAGTTAAGATTAGATTCAAACTTGTGATTTATGGATATCTTGAACTCTTGAAAATTGTTGATTTTACTCATATTGCTAGGGTGTTTTTTTTTCCTCTCCAGCTCCACCGCTCAAAACTTTTTCTTTGAGTCTTGGAGGGGTAAATGGTGAATTTTTTTTTATACACACATAATTTACATTAATAGCTCAAACTTTTGGAGGGGTCAGGACCCCCCCCCCCCCTACATAGTTCCGCCTTTGGTTTCACCTTAATTAGCATTAGCAAAAATTTGGTTTCACTTTCATTAGGATAATTAGCAAGGTCGAAAAAAATGTTTTCTGTTTAAAAGAAATAAAAAATACAACATATATATTGCCTACGTACATATTTCTATGATCGAGCTCATGAAGTTTCTTTTTACTACCATTCAGCATGACGATGAAGCAATATGCAACTATTATTTCAAACCTAGCAGAGAAAGTAGCAGAGATTTTGGCCGAAAAGCTAGGCCAAAAACCTAATATTTTCAAAGAAAATTGTGTGCCTAGTATGTGCTACCTTCGGATGAGCCGATATCCAGCCTGCTCAGTTTCTCCACATGTTTTCGGATTAATGCCTCACACAGATAGTGATTTCCTCACGATATTATATCAAGATCATATAGGAGGATTACAGCTACTTAAAAACGGGAAATGGATCGATGTTAAGCCTAAACGAGAAATCCTAATTGTCATTATTGGAGATCTTTTTCAGGTATGCAACAGTACGTTTTGTGGTTTAAGTTTTGTTTGTTGGGTCGTCTAATAGTGATCATTAGGTAAAATCAGGAGCTTTAATCTCAAATCCATTCCAGTACACTACAAGAGTTACATCCATGAAATAACGACAAACTTCTCACCCACCTATATCTGTTTATTCTAAGAAATATGAGTATTTATCATCTTCGTTGAGCCAAAGAGAACTCTTTAATTTCTCGAAGCAGTCTTTCTACCTTTAATTGATTAGGAGTATTACCTTCAATGTCTTACCCTCCCCATACCAGGCATACATGTGGGATAAGGTGGTGTTGTTCCTGTTGAAATTAACACTAGTAAACTGGCCATATATATATAATCAAAATACTCCACAAAATCACAAACGAACGGTATTTATATATCATCCGTATTGATGTTCGATTCATATATAAGTGAAAAAGATATAGTTATTGATCATATATAGACTGAAGTATGAAGGTTGCTATATATATATATATATATATATACTTACATTAATGAATGAATTTGCTTGCAGGTATGGAGCAATGATGTTTATAAGAGTGTGGTGCATAGAGTAGTTGCGAATAAGCATTTGGAGAGGTTTTCAACTGCATATTTTTTGTGTCCATCTTATGAAACGGTGATAGAAAGTTGTGGGGAGAGTTCAAATTATATACCTTTTAGTTTTAGAGAATACAGACAACAAGTTCAAGATGATGTCAACAGATTTGGTCATAAGATCGGCCTTCCTAGGTTCATTTTATTTCCCCCGCAAATTAAACTCACCGACCACCCATCATCACCTACCTAATTAATTTTTCCATTTCAATTCTCCCTGCGTTTCGTTTATACATATATATATGTCTTCAGAAAATTAATACGCTTAATTGTTGTTGATATTTTTTATATTTATCTATAGAAACATAAGCTAGCTAGACCCAGCCAGAATGTAAAGGAAAATTGTATCAAGGTCTGAATTGGCCGGTTAAAGTTGTCGTCTATTAGTTGTAGTTGTATTTTAATAAGTTATAATGTATACTAATCTAAATTTCTTTAATTCGTTGTGGTTAGTTAGATTGCCAAATTTGGTATTAATTTTTTTTAAATTTTTGGCTGGTTTCTATTGATTATTATAGGAGTAGTTTTTAAAACATTTTTTAGTTTTAAGCTGCCACTGACCTTTTATATTGAATTTTTTTTTTTTACCCCCAACCCTTTAAAATTAATTAGAACATCAATGTCATCATCATTAATATTAAATTAAAAAACACAATTATATTAAATTAAAAAAACACATTTTATTAAAAAAATAAAAATATATTAAATAAAATAAAATTACATTAATTAAAATAAATAAAATGAAAAAAAATACATAAACAAAAAATATAAGTTAAAAAAAAAAACACAACTAATCAAATTATCATTACGTCGGTTCCAAATGTAATGCATAAGATTTTGTTGAAGATCGTGGTGTTTTATCTCTTTGGCGTATTTTTCAAGTATTAAAATATGCGTTAAACTGATTTGCTCAAATGTTCGACCTTGAAAGTTTGTTAGATATGAATAATATGGCAGGGAAGTAGTTATTACATATCCATTTTCTTCGACATATATTTATCAAGTACTTATTCATATATTATCAAGTATAATAATTTACATTATTTTAATATATGAATATGTAATATTATAATATTATGTTATTAAATGTTTGTAAGCCACTATTATTATTATTATTATGGATATTCAATATAATTATTAAAATATTAAGGAATCTAAAATGATATTTGAAGCTTTTACAATTTAAAGTTTTAATATATGTAAAAACTTCGGATATTTTAGATATCCAAAACCAAATAACCAAAATTTTTGAACATCCAACATCTTAGATACGTATTCGGATATCAAATTCACTATCCGAGACCCTAAAACTTGCCGGTATAAGGCGGATTGCCCCTCCCAGCCGCCCCCCGCCGAGCACATCCGCCCCCCTACAGGAGCCCGTAGGGCGTTTTCGGGCAAAAAAAACTCTTCCCCGGCGTAAATCTTCCACCCCTTTCTTGCTGTTTCTGTGTGTATATATATATGTATGTATAATATTAAAATATAAAACGCCTCTTGCCTCCTTACTCCACCATTTTTGGGGGCTTCTTCTCTTCTTACGCAAATATCACATATCGCAAGACGCCCTCCCCTCAAAACGCCTTATACCCCATAATCTAAGGGGTCCAGGATTTGGTAATCCTAACAGGTGACCTCATTCACACCTAAATGATCAGAACCATCAACTAAAACAAATATTTCTGGTCCCCAATGATGAGATTGTTCTCCGATACAATCAACAATAATTCTATTCATTTCAAATTTTAGTTTTAACAATAAAAATTGTATATCAATAAAGAAAAATTACGGAGTATGTACTTAAAACTTCCACTTTCTAAATAAATATCATCTAAAAAATACCAGGTGCATTGTTTTATTTTACCATAAATAAATTAGATATTATCTATACTATCTTGTAATTGAGATGGGTAGTGACTTATTATTCAAAAATTTTAATATTTTTTTTAATTTGTCAAGAAATAAATGTTGATTTAACAATTTGGAATATGCAGAAAAAAAGTTTTCTTATTATTTTTGACTATTCATCAAAATTTATTCCAAATAATTCGGTTTATGGTAAGGTTAACCAATATCAATATAAAAACGTCTTCAAAATTAAAATCCGTCACATCGCACGGGTATTCTTCTAGTATATATAAAACAGAAAAGCTTACTTTTAATCTAAGAGATATAAGCCTTTATCAAGTAGACTAACATCCATCGGGAGTAAGAAAGTATATATGACTGATCAACTTTCATTAATATATTTTGTTGTATAAAGAGACTACTTGCCAATTTTATAGTTGATACATCGTTTTTTAAAAAGATACTGTACAATCTTATTTTTATAGCAAATTAAACTATTTCTTTCAATTAAAATGCTCAAACCTTTCATTTCCGCCTATGAGAATAAACTTTTTCACCACATGATTATTTATTTGTTAAAAATAATCATGATTATTTGTTAAAAATGATAACAGCCTACAATTTATTGTAAATATTGTTTACACTTCTCAATATGATTTTATCGATACTTTTCTTAGTATGCAAAGTAATATATATATATATATATATATATATATATATATATAAATAAAAAGAAGAAGAAGAAGAGAAGAATGTGTTGATTGTTAACCATTTGACTTTAGCATCTCACGATCATATATATGGCCATATGGGATTCGCAAAATATAAAGAAATAATGTTTAAATTTTTCAGTCTTGTGTTTCTAATACAAAGCCATTAACAGAAAGCTAGTTATGATGTACACATATTAATGTTAAACAATTAGAATATAAATAAGAAATGTACAGATAATTTTATTTTTTTTTGAAAGGTGTGAATTACTCACGAGTGTCGGGAGGTCTAGCATACGTTGTCTTAACCAGGTCCGCGCTAAAGAGCTCCCTCGCAAAATAGATTCTCAATTTAAACTTCTTGATAATAAATCCCCTATCACCCAGAGATCTGGAGGGAAAAATTCACTCGGGCGCAACATAGGTGGAAATTAAGTACCCGTGGCCAACCCAAATATGCTTAGGGAAGGATTCAAACCTAAAACCTCTTGTAAGGAAACATGTCTACTTGCCACTAGACCATTTGACGGTGGTTAATGTATAGATAATTAACAACGTCATATTGTTAGATATTTGAATTACAAAAATTAAGGTGGCAGTGTGTTTTCTTATTGACAGACATAAACGTAAAATGTTATCAAATTGTTCACTATTTGATTCTATATCCTGCCCTCTTCGTTAAAAAAAAATATACCCCTTCACATCAAAGCATCAAAATACAAAAAGGAAATTCGATCGAATATACAAAGTACACGCATTAGAAAAATAAAAATCTCGCCAAACACGATTAACTATAAGATTTTGCAAACACACCGCCAAGTAAAATATTTAAGGTAATAGCGTGATCATTTATAGATATCTCTTTTCAAAGTTGGCAAAGTAAGAACAAAATCAAAGTTGGTTGTATTGGTGTTTGTTAGTCATGTCCTTGCTGTTCGTGTTCAAGTCTTGGTCTGGGTTGCCTCGGGTCTTGGTTGAATTACAACAAAATAATCACAGAATGGAAACCGGTGGCGCGACCTCTGTTGGTGGGGATTTTTCTTATGTCTTGTTTATCGTAATTGACATGAGTTTTTCCCATCCTGTTGTAATATTTGCAGCTAAAGCCCCGAGTAGGTTCTAGATTGTGATTTTGTTGTCTATCTAGAATAGGTTTCTTGTATGTAAATTTTGTATTTCTAGCACCTTGTTAGTTTTCTATTAATATATTTCTTATTTCCGTTCCAAAAAAAAAAAAAGATTCCACAACAACCAAATTTAACTACATTACACGTTGTTAATGAACTCTTGTTCTAGTGGTGCAACGAGAGCCGAATGTTTTGCCTCTCTGAAAGTTTCAAACTCAAATCCAGATATTAATGTTTAATTACTAACTTAAAGAAACTAATTATTAACGATTAAAACTTATCGTTAAAAAAGATAGCTTACACAATTTTCTTGTTGGTTTTCAAATTACACTAATTTCGTTTTGTGTGGTGGAAAGATAATACTAGTAATAGTGAGTAGTATTTCCAAGCCCATGCTTTCAAATTAAATGGAGGTAGAGAAAGACTCATTTAACCCTCTGAGGCTCTGATGATATGATGTTCTTATTGGTCGGTCACTCCCGACCTCAAAGTGTGCTTACCCCAAACGGCAAGTCAAAAACCTCTCTTTTCTCCAACAAATTAATACGCGTTTAATCTCATGCATATTCTCCGATAAATCTTTCTTACAAAATTAAATCATGCTAGCAATTAATTTCATTCCCAAACATGATTAAAACTAAACGGAAGCCCGCGCGATGCGACGGCGATAGTGGTATCAGTGGTGACGATGTGGTAATGGCGGTGATGGGTGGCAGCGGCGGTGAAAGGTGGCGGAGTCAGTGGCGGCGACAGTAGCGGTGTGGTTGTTAATGTAAAAATAACTGAAGTAAAAGGGGGTAGTGTAGTTATTTTAAGAGTTGAGAGATGTATGTTGTAAATAAGGTCATCTCCAATGGCAACATCAGTTTTCTCAAGCATACCGGTCACCTCAGTTACACGTCAGCAAACTATTCTAACAAACTGAACCAACATACTGAACTCATTTTACCTCCAACCCAACATACTGAAACTCAATTTGCCATGCCACATCATTATCCATATAAAATTAAAAACACTATATTTTCAATATACATACACACACATTTGATTAAAAAAAATAAAACAAAATTAAAGCTGGCCCCACAATTTGGTTTGCCTTCGATTTGTATATATGCGAATTGAATGAGCAAACTGGGAAGCAAATTGTATCTCCAATGGAAACAAACTGGATATCAGTTTCTATACTGGTGAGCAAATTGGCCATTGGAGATGGCCTAATAGTTATTTTAAGGTTGAGGATGTATATTGTAAATAATTTCATTAAGGGTATTATATGAGTATCAGGTGGAGATATTTAAATTAGTTAATAAATGATAGAGGTAGTTTGGTAAGTTCAGTAGGTTTTTTTGAGAAAATGGGGGAGGGGGTTTGCTCCTTTATTAAGGAGTATAGATAATCTTCTGTCTTATCTCGCATAGATTACAAACCATTCAAAGTTTTGTATTAGTCTTATACATGACAAACATAATAAAAATTACAATAAGTATAGTAGTTTCTTGAACAAGCCCGAGCTCGAGCACTGCCAAGATTGGGCTTGGCTCGGCTCGTTTACACCCCTCATTATATATATTTAGCTTCCAAAAACTCTATTATATGTATCAACCTCTCAATTTTTGTAATAGTATATGACTTGTTACACCTTGTTTAGACGATTAATCTTGTATTTTGTGAAACATTGGCTTCATTTAAGATATTATAGCATGTGTACAACAACAACAACAACAACAACCGATACTCGATCCCGGCGATAGCCGAGGTTCGAGGGAAGTAAGATGTATGCAGCCTTACCCCTACCCAAAAGTAGAGAGGTTGTTTCCAGAGGACCTCCGGCCTAGGGCTTTCACCCTTGAAAAAAAGTTTCGACGGTTTTGTCTCGATCTCAGATCTAGTCTGAGAGAGAGCCGTTAGAGAAGTAGAAAGATAACTCTCTTGATATTATAGCATGTGTCTTAGCACATATAAGAAAATCCTTGTTAATTCAAGAAATCTAAAATTCAATTAAACAAGAATATAAACAATATTTTGATATTAGTGTTTTTAGAAAATATTGTTGAAAATGCAATACATTTAAAGGTAAAATACATTGAAATGACAGCAATGGCATAAGAAGTAAAGCTTCTAAGCAACTATTTTACATCGAGTAAGTAAGGTCCTTAACATTTTGATTCAAGTGAACTAAGTCAATCTCAATAGAAAATTTATTTTTAAAAGGGTTGTCTAAGTTTTGCAACTTTCGACACCCATGGTTCCTGGTGTTGGTAACTGATAAAATGACCCTTACACTCGTAGTCCATGTTTTTTTTTTAACGGTAAATTTCATTAAATAAGACCAATTAACAAAATGCTAGAAAAGCGAACAAAAAGAACAATACAAAAAATAGAATCAGAAATCAAAACACCACCATTGGTTCCATGAGATCGAATTAAGCTTAGCTTTAGTGTGATCCAATTATAAGAGAACGCCTTAATACTTGCACAAAGCTTTTGAATGTGCGTAGTGTTGCCAGCAAATAAGGTTTCATTTCGCGCCTTCCAAATCAATCAACATGCCATTATTATAAGAATTCATAGAATCACTTCACTCGTAGTCCTTGTGGTATGCCAATTTGGACTATTCGCATCTCTCTCTTAAATTAATTAAAGGGCATTTTAAAGGAAGTTAACGCTATGACTAAATTAAGGTGTGGAAAGTTATTAATGTTAGGGTCATTAAATGTAACCATAAAGGGATAAAAACGACCAATATAATTTACTCTCAACCAAAATAACCATCCCTGTAATTAACTCAAATAATAATACTTGTCATGAAACAGAAGGAACAGCTCATGTGTATCTCTTACATGAGACTTCAAATTGCTTTGGTTTTAAGAAAAGTCATGTGCCATTGGCATGCATATTATTACTATTATGACTAGAAATGCTGAAGATATACAATACAAGTTTGGAAAAGGAATTGATATTCGTATCATAGTTTTTGATTGATTTACCACATTATATAAGTGATATATATAACAGACTGTACAAATAAATGATGCATGAGTGTGATAACTTTATTAAAAGATGTGGTACTAATATCATCTCCCTTTGTGTGATTGTATGATTTAAAAATGAAGACATTTTGTATCAACTTCCAGTAATTATACGTTTAGGTTTGTAGGGGCTGGTTATTGTAAAACAAATATTAAAGTAAAACAAATAGGATAAGATCTTGACCATTGGATCATGATAAAAACTGATGCACGAAGATTCATAGAGCACATGTATATACACTGATGCACGAAGATTCTCATGATGCACAACGATTTTTAGTTAAGAAAAATAAATTGTTTTATTTATTTTATTCGTTTTACGTTAATATTTGTTTTATTTGAATTAGAACCTAGGTTTGTATTGATATATAGTTTATATATATACAGATATACAATTAACGCGGATCTTGAGGAAAGTCACGGAGGGGGCCGAAAGTTACAGAAGGAGCCAAATGTCACGGGATCAAAAAATAATACTATGAAGATTAATTTTTCGAACGAAATACGGATTAAATAGCACTACGGAGCGAAAAAACAGAGGGGGCCGGGGGCCCCCCGGGCCCTTAATAAGATCCGCCTATGCAATTAAGTATACAATGTATGAAAGAGTTGTTTGTGATTTCAACCAGTTAAGTTTGTCACCAATTGCAATATCAATATGTAATCAAAACAAAAAGTTCTCTTAATTATAAGTTTCTACCACTTACATGTCATTAAAATCTACACGTACGGTGTGGAAACAAATTCACATTTCAATAGAGCGTTTCATGTTTTGGTGCCACTGCGTTCTCGGTGTGAAGGCCGACGTGATGTCTTCAACGTAAGGAAACCGTGCCAGTATCGTGTGAAATATTACTATTTTTTTAATTATTAAATAACATTATATCTCTTAATTAACAAGTGAATGGTTTTCTTTGTAGTTAATTGTAAGCATATAGTATCGGCCTCACAACTTTTCTTTTTCCAGTACATTTCTTATAAAGTTATAATCACACATTCACACCAAGTATAATTCAACAACAAAGGTTACTCAAACTCAGATACTACTTTTTAGTTTATTTTTAGGAATATGAAATTTTGAATTGCATAAAGGCCTTTTTTTTTAATAAAGAAATATCCCCATACCTCAACCTACCTGTTCGTACTAGCAGACATACATCGATATGGAAGGATCCTAATAGTCGATACTACTATACATTCCTTTACGATGGCTAGCTGGACAAGGTTCGTGACCCTTCAACGACCTTTGACACTCTTCCAATGCCCCCTATACATAGTGGACCCAATCTCACATTTGAGTACAACCGTTCAAACCCAAAAAAACAAACTTAATCACTAAGCGGCGTAATACAAATTCTGACCAGCTATCGTTGGGAAACCGCCAGGGAGTCTAATTAACATAATTTATCACCCTACTTAACCTATTTTTAAAACAAGATTAAGCGATTAACCCTCATGGTTTGGGTTGGGTGTAACTATATATTTAAACAAGTGACGTCAAACACAAATTACCAAAGACTATATCACATAATTGGATCCTTCTATCTAAAATAACTTGATCAAGATTTTATATATTTGAGAAAATAAAAAAAAAAATGTAAACAACACATGTAAATAATAGCGGAGAACAATGTCAAGTTATTAAGTTAACATAAAATAAATCTATATATTTTTAGTGACTACTATACCTAAATAAATAAAAATATATGAAATTAATATAATGTAAATGTTTAGTTAACTTATTACAAGTAAAATTACTTTTAGCGCACGAATACCAAAAAGGTGCATTTTATTTATATTAAAAAATAAAAAAAACAATCATGTTATTTAAAATAAAAGTTACAAGATTGTAATGATTAATGTTATAGATGCAAGTTGGGGAACATTTGGGTGTCTTAATGACATGAGATGTGTAAGAACAGGGGTCCCAATAACTTGAATCACAAACCAACCAACCAAAGTACCACCATCAAATATAAAAGTTCCAGATTTATTCCCAGTCAAACACTCCAAATATTAATATCTTCAAATAATTCGGTGCCCATATATATATATATATATTAATTTATTTTATTTATAGATTGATGTATTTTTATTTTATTATAACCATATACCTTAGGTGAGCTTTCTAGCAAGCCTTAATGTGATGTACATAGGTCAGCTTTTCTTTCTTTTCTTTTTTAGCAAACATTAGGCAGCTTGAAAATATGTTTCATTGAAGCTCTCAACGGTCAATATATTCAGGTCACTATTATATTTTCACTTTGGCATTGTGGTGGTAGGGAATTGGAGACATTCCCTTGATGAGTCTAAAAATAGACAAACTAGTGAACCTCGGTGTATATATTGAAAAGGTACGTAGCAGCAACGCTTGTATCTAATCTCGTTAAGAGATCTGAGATCTAAACAGTCTTACTTTTATCCGGGGATAAAAGGATACTGTTTCGTGAAGTGCATGTATTGAAGAAGTTCGTGAATAACACTTGGCAGGAGACAAATATGTTTCCAAACATCTTTCAATCTTCAAAGACTTACTCGACATTTATGAAACGAGGATTTATGAATGTCACATGGGTCTAAATTTTAATATCGTGAACCATAAGGTTTTAAACATCAATTTCATAAGTTTTGTTTAGTATATACAAGTTTAAAGACTTTTAAGAACCATATCTATATTACATTATAAAGCATTTGATTTATGTCTTAATTTTTAAATAATTATCATTACTCATTTATCTTATCATTTAGTATTTGTATTTATATTTATGGTAAATGTTCATTTGCAAACAATAATTAAGGTGAAAACCAAGGGACAAATCTCAGCCACACATTTCTCTCTTTTTT
>JAOEHQ010013718.1:0-15780 GCA_025447715.1 Asclepias incarnata
TATATTAATAAGAGATATTATAATGTATTAATTATTAAAAGTATGTATTTTCTATCCATTATAAGGATTTTCTAAGAAGGATATATTTTGACTAATCATCTAAAGTGTGAGTATTAATATTGTATTTGACCAATTAAGAAGTCAAAGATTTTGATCTAATGGTTCTAAATTAAAGTTGGAATCCATCCAAGGGTTCTTGCTCCTTTAAAAATGAATTTACAAGGCTCTTATATATATATTGGTAGATGTTACATTGTTTAATTCAAAATAGATCTGCTTATGTGTCATATTTTCCTTCAAAGATATTTTTTTCTAGTTCGAAATGTCTTTGGATAAAGATTTTAAGGATAGATCAGAAATAATCAGAAATTGTCACTAAAATATCCCGATTAGATAACATACCATCTAAATAAATAAATAAAAATTCATTCTCGATAACTTAAACATAGAAAACCTATGTCATTTACCCATTTATTATATATTTAATTTAATATTATACAAAACCTATGATATTTTGAATTGGGAAGAATAATCTATTTCCCATTATAAAATTATACATGTTTGTTAAATTCCTTAAACTTTTTAATGTAGAATACGTTTTTTAACCTTACCTACTAATTTATTATCCCTACTAAGTCAACTAATGTTTTGTTTTTTTGGTGACTAATAAATAAATTTAAATATGTGAAATATTAATATGCAAGGATATTTTAAATGTTAACTAATGTTTTCTTTATACATTTAGTCAAACTTTCTCATTAATTTATCAAATTATTTAATTATCAACTTAAACTATTACTATTTTTGTTTTTCTTTTTATTTCTTAATTCTTAATTATAATAAAAACAGGATTACCTTCACCACTCCTATCAAAAATCACGCAATTCGGTAAAAACTATCATATCTCATCGAAATGAAAAGTTTATTAAAATGAAAAGAATAAGAAGTTTTAAAACAAACCCATCCTTGGTCTGCTCTGGACCCCACACGCACCCCTGAACAGTTCCAACCCTTCACCCAAAGTTGGGTCATCCACTTGAATGCACCTCATGTTGATTCGCACCCTATGTTATGATTTTAATGTGAAATGTTTGCCTAAGATGCATTACAGTAAAACTTAAGCTCCATCATAGTTTTGTTTTGTTTTTTTTCCTTCCTATTTTGTTAATAATATGGTTTGGAAATGGAAACAAAAGGACTCGTATTTCCACCTTCATTTTCTTAAATACATCCCTCAATGTACAATAATTTATTTACAATATACAACTGTTTATTGTATAGTGAAAAGGTGTATTTAAGAAAATGGGGTGGAATTAAATACCTACGAAACAAACTCTAATTTTAAATAGGTAACACTACAAACGATGAATATCGTTATCGTCGTATGCATGGTCGGTATTAAAGGGGGGGCAAAGGGGGCCAATGTCCCCCTCCTTGAAATTTAAATTTTGTTATGTATTTTTAATTTTTTTAATGAATTTTTTAAATTTTTCTATGGATTTTTAAAACTTGCCCCCTCTTGGATTTTTTTTTCATGAATTTTTTAATTTAGCTCCCTTTGAAAATTTTTTCTAGTACCGCCCCTGGTCGTATGTGTGCTAGGACTTTGTAAGTCAACCTCTTGCTCAACATTCTCCAAGCAAGAGTTTTTAATTTAATTTGAACAATATTATTTATCATTATTGGCACTTAAAAATTTGGAGAAAGAGATGAGACATTTGAAATACAAGATAACTATGAGCTTGAACCCGAACCATTCATCCAATTCGAAAGAGATGTGTCATGTCCATAAAAAGATTTTGAAATATTGTCACTTCTTGTCACCCACTAATAGCATGCAATCTAGTTCTAATCATAATTGAACTTGGTTAGATTACAATTTTTTTGATTATAGAAACAATTATGGCCTAAGTTAATCGCATGAAGCATTAGAGCCTCCAAAATGGTAAATGCTATCACATTAAAAAAAAATTTGTCACGTGAGCATCACACTTAACTCATTTTTTTTTAACCCGAATCATCACATTGAATACTAGACTCCATAATATCACACGTAATACCCGATAAAGGAAAGAAAAAATAACACACATGGTCCACCAAAATGATTGTCCACACTTTGTCCCATACTCCCATCACTTCTGATATCACTTTGTTCCTCCAATGATTCACTTCAGGATTCTCGAAGACTATGACTTCGACCATTGAGAATTGAGATGGTTTTATTGGATTAGTTCAATGGGCTTGGCCCATTTATCATGGTACATATTGTTTTCTAATCAATTAGAATTACCATGGATTAAACATTCTTTATTGCTAACTTACTAATCCAAATGTGAGTCCAAAAACGAATGGTATTACCTAGGGGTGTAAACGAGACGAGACAGTTCGCGAGCTACCCGAAATCGACTCGCAAATTATTCGAAATAGACTCAGTCTGAGTCGAGCCGAGCTCGAGCTCGAGCTACTCGAGTAGACTTCCGAGTCGAGCTCCAGCCTCAAAATAACCTACTCGAAAAGCTCGCGAGCTTAGAGTTTTTTAATCGAGTCGAGCTCGAGCTTGGCACTGTGTCGGCTCTACTCGGCTCGATTACATCCCTACTATTACCGAATTGAGCCTAATGTTATAGTAATAGATCTAACCGAGTTAAAGTAAAATTTTTTTTGTTAACGGACATATTGTAATATTAAGATGTGTAATTCGGCAAGACGCCGAAATACATAAAAGTATGTTACATCAAACTAATAGGACATATTTGTCATAAAGGCCACGAATAACCTGAGCTGCTATCTCTATTAAATATCCATAAAAAGAAACCGAGAGAATTGACTTAAAGATGTCCCACTTCGTTCCGTTTTTTTTTCTATAAATATTTTATCGTTGTGGTATTTTTAAAGAGACTACCACTACACGAAACAAACAGCTTGTATAACTCGTTTAGTTTTTGAAGGAATTTAACATGGATTTTCAGTATAGCATCCACCACCATCTTTTAAGACCACCAAAGCAATTGCTTTAGGCTTCAAGGCCTCAAGATCTTTAAGGCTACAAAATTATGTATGTCTATGTATGTATATATATATATACATGTAATAATCTACCAACTATTATAAATCATTTTTATTTTAGATATTGAACTGCAATTCTTAGTATTTTAAATAAATAAGACGCATCAACTGATGTTCAAGAATGTTTAGTGAAATTCCAATTAACAAATTATTTCATCTTTATAATTCACATCGAATATAAATTTAATCACATATCAATATTAAAACAAAAAATATATATATATATATCTATCAAAAAATAAGAAAAATAAATAAAATCAAGTAATACCCATCTTACTTATAACAACTATATAATCAAACATAAAAACTTCTTGTTAATTTCCAATTATAAACTCCTGTAGTTTTCAAACTTAAAGTTTAAGAGATCGATTCAACTTATACAAAAAGATATGTTTCTAGTTTCAAGATTCCAAACATGTTCCATTGCCATAACAACGGCATGTAATTATATATATTTATATGCATTTATATTTGAATAATCAATTGAAAAATATTTAGTTGAATAAATTCACCGTGAATGTTTTATCGAAGAGTTTACATGGGAAAAAAAAAAAGTTACAAATTTTGAATTTAAATTGAAAAAACATAAAGTACTTGTTATGATTTTCTAGTTACGTAAGATCCCTAATAAAAAAAAAGTTCCCTTTAGGCCTCTTAATACCTTGAAAGAGTCGTGTCCACCACAACTAGGGATGACAATGGTAATCCGATCCAATGAACATACATCTGATCCGATCCATTATTGGTGGATATGGATGACGTTAAGTGGATGAATATTGGATCTAGAACGGATATGAATATTTAATGTAGTGGATATGGATGAAAATTTGTCATCCATAGATGTCATTTATTAACCCGATATAATTAAATTTGTTATTTTTATTTATATTATTACATATATAAATGTAAATGTGTTTAACATATTTTACATTTTTGTTAAATGTATATATTACTTGTATCTTTTGAGGTGATGTGTTCCTGAAATTTTGATGTTGCAACCAAAAAGTGTGCAAGCAGAATTAAGTTAGTAGTAATTTCTTAGTACTTTTGTCACTGTATTTAATATTTTAGGCTTTTGGATTGCAAAAAGTGTGAAACACATTATGTCTTTTGGTTGTAAAGCTAGGAAACTAATGACTTTTGATTGTATAATATAGAAAAAACCACTTTTGATTATAGAAAGTTGGAACAACATATTTATTGATGGCAACGACACATTTCAAGCTGTTGTTTTGTTGCGATAATATTTTAAAGACATTCAACGGATATCCATTTATTCATCTCATCCATTGGATATGGATATGGATGATAAAAAAAAAAAAAATGGATATGGATATAAATATGACAACATCCTATCCATATCTGATCCATTGTCATCCCTAACCACAACTAGAAAGCATATATGATATTTTTAAGGTAATCCCTTTTTTTCTTTTCTTTTTTAATCATGGGTGTCGCGAGCATACTAATCCCAAGAGCTGACAATGACTAAATGCTAAGCTAGGCCACACGCATTAGTATGATGATTTTTATCACGTGTGAAGAAGAGAGGCTCGAATTTCATCCCTGAACCCGTATAAGTAGGTTGAACATCCGCGTAGTCTCGATTAGACTCTTTCGTCATGATAAAATGAAGATTTAAAGGTGGGTGAGAGGGGTGTTTGATGTGGTGAAAGGTGGGCATTGGGTTGGAATGGAAAGATAGTTAAAGGCAGTAGTGACTTTACTGATCGACGGTTTATATGAGAACTGTTACGCTAAACGTCGATAAGGTATAAGTGCGTTGAAATGTATGTCAGCCGATCATCGTATTTTTTCCAGCTAAAGAGCTTAGGTCACTATCGGACGATCTTACTACCTAGTCCAATCACCCCTCTGTTTCGTGTAATCTCCCATCCATCTGGTTCATTAATGGGAACCGAATGGAGGATGGCAAGAAGAATTTTGCCTTAACTCCTACATAAGGTTCCTTTCGGTTCCAGACAACACAATTCTGAAGATCAGAGTGTTTTTGAAAGCTCAGCCAAAGTGGTGTACAATGTTGTATGCCGATATAACGACTTCCTTATCAAGAATACGCTTCGACACATATCCTGGTTCTTTCTGTTTCTTCATGATACCAATTTCTTGGTCAAACTCTTAAGACATTTTGTCTTAAGAAACGCTCCCTAACCTTAACTTCATGAAGACGCAGGATCAACGTCATACACTGAATAGATCATTCGATATTAACTTATGCAATCCGATATAGTATAGGAGAACCACATCATACAAAACAAAATTAAGTTCTTTAAAGAACGATGCCTCAATTTACGCGGCCAACCAAACAGATTCTATTACTCAACTCAAGTACATTCGAAAGAAAATAAAAAGGGAGAAAGAGACTGAAAACATCATGTATTCAGTTTGATACTCTGCATCGAAGTATATATGCGGTATTCGTCAGCTGATACAAGGATAAAAGATGAGAAATACTGACTACTCTAACCTCTAAGCAAGATTCATGTACGGATTTCATAGACGAGGCCCACTTGGCACATCCTTGAGAGTATGTACGTCAATAAAAGAAATTCACTCTACATCAAAAATGCTAATCGTAACATGAAGACTTCCTCAAGTGAGCATGCTAGTTGGTAACTATTCCCTGTACACCGATCGAGAGTGTGCCTTGCCAATCCCTACAAACAAAACGCCGTTAAGAACAAGTTAAACCAGAACCAGTTTTATGAGATCTCAAAGCCAGAAATGATCATGATCCCCAATTATACCATTTGCATAACTACATCTAACTAGCAAATGGTCATACTCAGGCGTCTTTTAAGTTAGTTTGGCTACAAATGTCGCAAATATATACCCATGAAAGTAAGAATAGGTGTGAGCTCTCTTAAAAGATCGTTCCCCATACCCTGCTCATGGGAATAGTTGACATCTCTTAGAAGATCATTATGTTGATGATTATTATCGTTGCCAAATACTGAATGTCTTGCAGTAGAATCAGGTACTGATGGTAAGCCTACATCTGGAACTGATGCTCCGACAGATGCATCATCGTCTTTAACTGTGTTATTATTGCTGATAACAAATGTACCAACGGTTATCTGGAAAACCAATTGTAAGGTGAGCTTAAGAAGTACCAAATAACATGTTACTATCTGGGAAATGATAAACATCCTGATAAGATAATACTCTACAGCCAATATATATCACAAGCTTTTTATATCGGGAATTACGCACTTGATGATATGTAGAAAACCTGACAATAATTAAGTGTCGTAATTTCCATGGGGAAAAAAAATCCTAAAATGGAGACTGTTACAGTTTCTATGAATTTTGAAATTGAGAGCTTCCCATTTCACCTGAAAGTCCATACATGTATCGAGATAATGTATGACCGTTCCAGTTTTATTTGAGCTAAGGTAGAAAAATGGGTGGGCTGACTAACAGATCAAAACGGGCTTGTTTATTGGTAAAGGTCAGACTGGGTGAGGTACTAGTCTGAAATACTATCTGTACAATAAAGACTACGTTATCTCAGTAATGATCTAACAATTCATTTGAAATCAATTAGGAGGCTTTATGCATCACAAATGTACCTTAACCGACTTTTGACTTGTTTGACCCTCAACCAAATTCCTTTTTTGTTATTTTTTTATTTGACCCGTTAGTAATAAAACATAATCCATATCAAACCATGGTCGAAACTGTTACAACCCCTTTGAACGCTCTAGCTCACAAATTAAAGAAAATATTACCTGCACGAGGCCCGCAGCTATCAGTGGTCCACCAACCACACCTCCAACGATTTGCCCTTCGTTACTAGACATACAAATACTTAACCCACCAGTCCTGCTTTCACGATCAGCATGTACATAAGATCCACAAAGCGATATAATGTCAAAACTCCCCTGAGACAAAGGATGCAAAGAAAAAGAATTAGTAGTGTATTTCATCTAGATATGGTAAAATGGATAAATCGGGCAGGTTAGGAAACAGGTCAAACTGGGTCATATTCAGCACATCTTGAAATTAGTCAAGTTTTTGGCCACAATTTGTCTATTGCCCAAATTATTTGATCACCAAATGATATAAGTTTATTAATCATATGAGTTATTGAAATAATTTTATTTTTTGAACAATATTAGATCCACGTCATACGTAACAACTTTTTTGTTTGACCCGTTAGAGATAATGCATCAACCAATTCCACCCATTCAAATTAATGTGGATCAAAAGCCTCTAGTTTCACAAGTTTCTATTCATTCTTACAACCATACACGAATTTAAAAGTAGCAAAAGTATAGAATAGTTAACCCTATATGTAACTTTGCTGCCCCATGCGTCTGGTCGGCGTAGTGATGCGCTAGAGATCACACCGGATGCAGACATGACACATATGTCTTGTTTGCTTTGTTGAATAAACGACATTATCTTGTGGTTAATATCCTAAAAAATTTAATCAAAACGACATGAATCAATAACGGGTCTTGATAATCAACTTACGAATATACAGATTCGTATACAAACATATTCCAATAAATTCAAAGTTGCAACTAGAAAATAAGAAATGTAAAACCCACAATTCATACCTCTCCAGAAGAGGCATTGATGATATAAACTGTAAAACCATTGCCATCATTCCCTGAATTTATAATATAATATTTAGAAATGGAAAATAAAAAAAATTTAAATTATTAAAAACTATTTAAATTTGAATGCATGTAATCAGTCAAACAAAAGCAAACAAACCCACATACAATCTTTGCATGCCTACTTTTTATTATTTTTTAAAAATAACAATAACAATAATAATAAAAAATACATAAAGATTTTATAAAATTGAGAATTTTACAAACAATAAATTCAAAAAAACAATCTGCATTCAAGATTTAATAAAACCCATTAAACCCTTAATATATTCAAGAATAATAAATAAAAACGTAAACTTTAAATTTAAATATAAAATGCATCGAAGAATAATAATATGGTAATCATTAAATTCAAAAAGAAAATGCATGCAATCAGCCACAAACAAACAAACTAGCCCATATACAATCTCTACCAATTTACCCATTTCTTGAATCTTTAACAAATTACAATGAATTATATATATATATATATATATATATATATGTGTGTGTGTGTGTGTGTGTGTGTGTGTGTGTGTATGTGTATGTATATATATATATAATTCTGTTGAAAATAAATTTAAAGAAAGAAACTGCATTCATTCAAGAAAGTAAAAGGGTAATCTTTAAAAATGGAAAGAAAAGAAACCAAGAAAAGAATTGTTGGCATTAGCAGGGGAAGATGGAGAAATGTGTTGTTTTTTAGTGGCTAAAAGTAGTTTCTTGGCAGCCGCAGCTTCTTCCGGTGAGTTATACTTTCTGGGTCTTCCTCTTTTCCGTTCGGCCACGGTTGAAGAGGCGGTTCTCGTGGTGGTGGTGGTGGTGGTGGTGGTGGTGGTGGAAGGTGGTGGTTGTTGGAAGTTGGTGTCAAGGCTTGAATTACGGTCAGTTTGAGTTTCTTTCATTTGATTGCTATGTTGTGATATTTTGAAAATGATATTTTATTGTTATTGTTATTCTAAGTTTAATTTCTTTTATAGATTTCTCTTTTTTATAGCCCCGACGGTTTTGGAAATAAAAATTTTAAAATTTTAAAATTTAAAAAATAGTGATTGTTAAAAATGGTCTTCGTATAATTAATTAGAGTTTTCTAAGGTAAAAAGCTTTTTTAAAAGATAAAAACTTATTTTTGGTAATATTATTATAAGGTAAAAAGCTTTTTTAAAAGATTTATGGATCGAAGTAGATAGGTGTTAACTAGACTGGTGCCTGCGCGATGCGACGACAATGGTGGTAACGTAGGCGGTGTGGTGGTGTCGGCAACGGGTGGCGGCGGCGACGACTGGTGGTGATGGCAGTGCCGGCGGCGGTGGTGTGGTTATTGATGTAAATGTAATTGATGTGAAAAGGGTAGTGTAATTATTTTTAAAGTTTAGGGATAGATGTTATAAATTATGGGGATAACATATATGCTTCTACCTCCCTCTCACATTGATTTCAATCACATGGCTAAATGTTTTAAAAAAATTTAAAGATTGTGAGGAGGGAAACATGTATGAACATGCTGCTAGGAGCATATATGTTATCCCCATAAATTATTTCATTAAGGGTATTTTAGGTATATTGGTTAGTTATAAAAAGAAAACTTTTAAAATTGAGAGACATTTTAGGCATTTCAAAGACAGAAAAGTTGAAAAATGAAAGGGATTGCTCTTAAGCTCCGCGGGACCACCTACCACTAGTCTTCGGCCGGAGGGGTTTATAGCACAAAAATGCCGGGGCGCAAGCTCCCGAAGAGGGAAGCCAACGAATGTCAGATGCAAATCCCCGCACCTCATTAAGATCATATTGGCATACTCTCCCAAAAAAAAAAAAGATCAGACCCCATTGAAGACGAGAGTAAGGTACAACAAGGCCATTTCTGTCTATAATAAAGTTAGTGAAAATAACAAAACTAATAGCATGTCACAAAAACATTTTTGCATTACAATTAAAAGCTTTTTTTCTTTTATCAATGCATCTTTATTAATATTTTACTAAGAATGAAATTTTGTTAGAAACATTGACTCAATACTAAATAACTTTAAAAAAACTTTTTCAAATAATTTTACTAAGTATACATTATAATAAATGTAGCTAATTGATATTATGTGAAGTGGTTGGCAGCCGAGGATGGGATTGGCAGACGGTGAAGGATGACCAGAGAAGGTGAGGCCGACGAAGGAATGACCGGAGACTGGGAGGCCGGCAAAGGGGTGGGAGGGTAGTAGGAGTGGTTGGCTAGTGATAGAATGGGTAGGGAGTGTTGGTGGGTAGTGAATGAAGATGTATGAAGCAATATGAAGGTATAATAAGGTCTTCTTTTTTTTTTTAAACAAACAATCTTCAGATCTTATGTTTGTGCGTATGTAGACATCAACCTTTATTTAAGAAAACAAACACCACCTTAGAGTCAAGAAAGATAATGTCGCCTTTTTATGGGTCAAAAGTGGTTTGAATATAACAAAAAAAATGTAAAAGGAATTGATAAAGGTAATATACCATAATTATGCATGATTTATTTATACAGTTTGTTATAAGAGTTATACAATGTGGTAAATTAATCGAATCTTATGGTAAAGTAAAAGTTATCAAATGCTGCAAAACCAAAACTAATACCTTAATTAACTTGCTTTTAGTTCAAATTATGAATCACAATATATAAGTTGTGAATGATCATATGATAAATAATTGTATTTGTTGCCGTTGGTATGGAGTTATGGACCGGCCCGTTTGGAAGAGTATATTGATCAAGCCCACCATAGCCCATCTTATAGTAACACCAAAAATCGGTCATCAAAAGAAATGTAATTTCTAATACATCTGAATCATTAAGTTACACTATGAAATATAGACAAATAAGCATGAGAAGTGATAACCATCTATGTATGTTTTCAGCACTTACAATTCAGCCCAAAATCCACAACAGGGGTTTTAAAATTTCTTACATAATAACAAATTTACAAAGTTTTTTCACTGGATAATCTATAACCTTGCGATTTCAAGGTCGAAACGACACGAAAGTACGTATTGGCTTGTTTTTGTACCGACGTTCGACGAGTTTCTTGGCGCGCATACTCGGGCAAGTGAACTTGTTTAAGCAAGATTTACTAATACTACAATAGGCCTATGACTGGTGAGTTGTTGAAAATGGGCTTGTCTTTGGCTCCAATATCATCACAAATACTTTTCCTTCTTGGCTTTGCTTCTCCAAGCATTGTGATCACATCCCTCATTGAAGGCCTCTCTTTTGGTAGCTTATTAGTGCATAAAAGTGCAATTCTTAGCACCAACAACATTTCTTCTTGGACAAACTTGCATTCCCCTCCTATGTCTATATCAAATGTACCTTCCAGTTCTCTTTTGTTCATCCGATTGCGAACCCATTCAACTATATCGACCGAGTCACCAAACGACGGGTCCAATGGTTGTTTCCCTGTTAACAACTCTAGAAGCACCACCCCGAAACTGTATATGTCGCTTTTCTCGTCCACCTTCAAAGTGTATCCATATTCTGTAACAAAAGAAAATATACTGGTTAGAACATATCATTTGTGTCTGACTGCAACTATACTGTTTTAGATGATTTTTCGACCTTTTATTTGACCCGTTTCCTTTTTAGCTAATAAATCGTAACTCAAATCCACTCATTTAGAACAAAGGAACTAACCTGGTGCTATGTATCCGTAAGATCCAGCTACCATCGAAACGGTCTCATTCTTCCTAACCATCGTTCGTGCCAGCCCAAAGTCCGCAATCCTTGCCTCAAGATCCGCGTCAAGAAGAATATTATTTGCTTTAACATCACGATGGATGACAGGCGGGTGACAATCGTGGTGAAGGTAAGCCAACCCTTGAGCGACACCAAGTGCAACATTATACCTCGAGACCCAATCGACCAACATTCTTCCGGATTGCTTCCCGTGCAATGCCTCTCCAAGGTTCCCATTAGGCATATACTCGTAAACCATCATAACATCAGTTTCGTTATGAAGGTAACCCAATAATCTCACTATGTTTCGATGCCTTAATCGACCTAGAAGATTCACTTCTACAAACAAGTCGTCCCCGTTTTCAATATCGGGCTCTGATCTCCACAGTTTCTTGACCGCGACCGCCGAATGTGAAGGGTTATGCGTTGTGGCTTTGTAAACAATCCCACTTCCACCCATTCCAATCACATTTGATTCCTTAATGCTAGCCATTATATCTGCACTTGTGAAGTAAAGTCTTTGGAAGGCTATAAGTCTCCAAGGCCATTCTTTACTACTTTTCATGAACCACCCATCTAGGAATCCGTAGAGAAACCATCTCCTGTAGAGCCATCGCCCGGTGAACACCACGAGTCCAACGAGTAAAATCACACAAACCCCAAAGGCGAACCCAAAAATGACATGTTCAACATGAAGTTTCTTTTGTGTCGAATTAGCCTTTCGAGTATGTGAACATGGCTTAAGAATGCCGCCACAGAGCCCCTCGTTTCCCACTAGATTATTTGCATTTATCGCCATTAACACTCCATTATTCGGGACAGGTCCTTCGAGCTTGTTGTAAGAAAGATTTACTGTCTCTAAAGCCGGTGAGCTCCCAAACGCCTCTGGGATCCTTCCGACGAATGAATTGTTTGAAAGATCAAGAACGGATAACATCGGCATACTTGCTACCGATGTTGGGATCTCTCCGATCAATTCATTGTGACTTAGATTCAAATTTACTAGCTTCTGACACGAAGATATGCTCCCGGGGATCTTCCCGGAGAATCTGTTGCTTGATAAATCAAGCACAGATAAAGACGGGGAATCCTGAAACTGGCTCGGGATTCCCCCATCTAAATAGTTGTTAGAAACAACTAACGTTTGAAGATTAGGCATTGACAAGATACTATAAGGCAAACTCGACACGAGTTGGTTTGAAGACACATCAATGAACGAAAGCGAACTCGATAGAGTGAGATCATGTGGAATTTGGCCACTTAAATTGTTATGCCCCATTTCTAAACGCTGTAACTCAGGTAACTTACCGAATCCACCAGGAATCACACCTGAAATTGAGTTATTCTGAACACGAACACGAATTAAAGAAGAACAAGTTGAAAGCCCAATGGGGAGAGAACCCGAAAACGAGTTGTTAAACAGAATTAGTTTAGTAAGATTTCCAGAATCACACAAACCAGCCGGGATCTCACCGGATAACGAGTTAGAAGAAACATCTAACCATTGTAATGGCGAATTCATGCCAAGATTAGCAGGTAATGAACCATTCAATGAGTTCTTCCATAATTCAAGTATTTCTAAATTTGGCAACTCACCAATTCTACTTGGAATAAAACCTGTGAGCTGATTACACATTAGATTCAGTAACTTCAAGCTTTCCAGATCACCTATTTCTTCCGGGATCTCACCCGAAAATTGGTTATCAGACAGATCAAGATAAATCAATGAAGAAAGATTCCCAATTTCGCTAGGAATCTTTCCTTCAAAACTATTTTGATACATGTATAATGTGGTAAGATTTTTAAGCTTACCCAATTCTTTTGGGATTGGACCAGACAGTGTCCCAACAGCCAAATCTAGATACTGCAAATTCGCAAGGTTCCCAATCTCGGGTGGGATTGGACCTTCGAATTCATTGTAACCGATTATAATAACTTCTAGAGACGAAAGCTGACCGATCTCTGGTGGGATTTGTCCTGTGAGATTGTTCCCAGATAGTCCAAGAAACTTCAAGTTTTTCAAGTTCTTGTAACTTTTCGGGATCATTCCCACGAAAAAACTACCACGAAAATCGATAGTTTCTAGCAAAGTTGCATTGCTAAGATACTCTGGAAGGTACCCATCAAAATTGTTACTAGACGCGTTGACGATTTTTAGCAGTGTTGCTCCCTTGCCAAAACCAAAAGGGAATTCGCCTACGAAATCGTTTTGGCTAACGTCGATCGTCTCGAGTGAAGTGAGATTCGAGAGAGAGTCAGGGAGAATCGACTCGAACCCATTAGAAGATATGTTAAGAAAAGAAAGATGGTGCAAGTTTTGGAAGTCATGAGATATGTTTCCTGTTAAATTCATGTTGGAAAGATCAAGTTTATCTACAAAACCATGTTCATTGCATGAGACTCCAGTCCATTTACAATGTGACATACTAGGCATCGAAACGTTTACGTTCCAATCGCTTAGATAGCCTAAAGAATCGACGAAAGCCGATTTGATAGACAAAAGAGATGAAACTTCATCATTTTGTGCAAGAACCAAAGGAATGATGAGAATGACAAAGATGGTACTAATGCAAGTAGTTAAAAATGTGTTAACATGACTTTCCATTTCTTCAAATGAAAAGCTAGAAATGATGTTATGAGATTATGATGACAATGTTGTACCTACGACAACAACAACTGTATCCAATCCCGACGTATTTCTATACTTTAATTGTAAAGTTTTTCATGATGGTGGTTTGGATATGATTTTGAGGGGATTAAAGATGAAAGTGATGGTGTTTTTGTTATGGAGTGATGGAGGGGTAGGGGGGGAGTGATGATTGATTAATAAGGGAAAAAACAATTATTCAAAAAAATGGGACCTATCTCCAGGGTGTTATATTGTATTATGCATGATGTTTTTATCTATCTATGTATGCATGTGCAATAACCTTCTTCCCAATAGGAAAAAATAAATATAATAAAGGTAAGAAAAATATATAATATTCTTCTAATAATTTAAAGATCATGGATCATTTGGAGGTTGATTGGTGAGAGAAATGGGAATGTAAAATAAATAATTTAAAAAATTAATATATAATTAAAAGTTATTAATTGCTTTTTCTGATCTTGTTTAACTATTAATCAAGGTTTATAAAGTTCAACAACTTATGATTTTGACTTATCTTATGTAAATTGGTCACATAAATTTGCAATTATTTTTATTGGAGTGATGAAGTAATTGAGTGAAACCAGCTGAAAGGATCGAAATTAATTAGTGTTCAACCAAAAGTTAGCTAAAATATATTATACATAAAATCATTAAATCGATTTTTGTTTTCCTAAATAAATCTCATAAGTTTCATACATTATTCAAAATGTCTACTATAAAACTTGAACTCACAACTTATATGTTGATGACTTGATGGGTTATCTCACTTGAAACAAAAAAAAGTTACCCGGGATTATTTATCACCGATACTTTATATCTATAGGTAAGTTCGTTTTTTCTTTTTTCTTTCCTTTTTGGATTAATTCGTACTGAACTCAATGTTAAAACTAAATAAATAAATAAAAAGATTTATCATTATATATAGATGATAACTAGATTTTTGACCCGTGTATATACAGTTATACACAGACAGATACAAAAACATTACAATTTAAAAGCATTATAAAAATTAGTATTTCGTTATGAAATTCATATGGATTAGATGAGTCTTATTACATATTAAATGATTACATGTTAAAGTATTATATATACTCAAAGGATTATAAACATTATTATATCATTATTTATTTAACTTACTTATTAGATTTTAGTCTCTATATGGTAGGTTAAAATAATTGTATTAAATATTTTAAAATAGTTTTATATATAATGATATTTCCAATATATAATGTAGGTTAACATATAGTTTTAATATTTTACGAAAGAAAAAAAAAAGTTATAAATAATATGTTGGAAAATTTTTATTTAATTAATTGGTAGAAAATTAATAAAACTTTTCTCAAGTTGATGGCTACAAAGTGTAATAATTATAAATTAAGTATTTAATGAGATTTTTTCTTTTATAAGCAAAAAAGTATATAAACTATTGATGAAAAACAAAAACAAAAAGTGTAAATTAGTGAGACTTTTTTTTTATAATTACTAATACATTAACGACACAAACAAGGTTTAATTTGGAAGAAATTTGGAAGAATGGAAAATTGTGATTGATTAATAAATGATTAGATTAATTGTTTTTAGTAAAAGATAATCCGGAGTATTTCCTTACAAAATTATTTTGATGGTAATAAAATTAAGGGTTTAGTGTCTGGTGATACAATGAACTATCCTCAAATGTTTATGTTGTGTAATGAACTATTCGGATGTTTATGTTATGTAATGAACTTTAAAATCCCGGTTATTGAATG
>JAOEHQ010013728.1:0-15777 GCA_025447715.1 Asclepias incarnata
ATATCTGATATTTATTAGAACACAAGTATTTAGATCATAACTGTTATTTTCATAGGTTGTTAGAATATGTTGTAAACCTTGTTTTACATTATTCGATTCCGCATCAACCTTTGTATTTTGTTTATTCATAAATAAAATACATTTGAAAAGATATAATTGTGTTCTTTACTTTTACTACTTTTTATTGTATTAAGCTTCAAGTTCTTATTATTATTAAGTATTGAATTCGTTTATCAAGCCTAGTTCTTTTGAACTAATAGTCTTAGATAATAATTCATTAATAGTGTTTAGCCATCACTAAAAGTGGACCTAACACATCCCTAAATCCTCCAAAGGTCAAAGACCTTACCAATGAGCCACCAACCCCATTGGCACGATTTTGAAATATTAAGCTTATGGAATCAATGTGAAGAATGTACAGAGCGAATTAGAATATTAAAACCTAAAACTATACATGCAAAAAATGTAAGAAAAACAAAACCAAATAGGCCCTTTGTTATAAGAAGGGTATTTTTCCTCTATTCTTTCAATCACATCAGCGCCACATCAACTTTTATCTCTCTTAAAACACCATCAAAAACACCCATTCTTTATAAGAACCCACTTCTTCACCTATTATTCAAATATTTTATTCTTTCCTATTTTTATTCTTGCTTCACTTCTATGCATCCACCACGTCCGGTTTTGGAATAAACCATCCGACGCATGAGCTAAGAAGACACTAGTTATAGTGTCTAAACTTAATGTGCTTATGACGCATGGAAGAATATGCTATAACAAATGGCCTTACGGGTCACAGGATGTTTGTTAGCAGCCGATATAGTTAATTTTCTGAAATAGGGGCTGATATATATTAGATACTAGTGCTTAGACCCGCGCGATGCGCTTACAATCTTAAATAATTTTTTTAAGTTTAATTCATAAATGTAGCGATGAACTTACAACGTTAAATAGTTTCTTTAAGTTTAATTGATGAATGTAGCAATGAACATTATTCACATGGACAAAATAAATGCATTTCTTTTGTTTTTTGAACACTAAATTATCTTAGTCCTATTCTTAAACTACACGAATGCCTAAGATGCAATCCAAGACTTCCGAAAAACCCCCTATTAATCCACCCTCATAAATATGAGAAGTGAGACTCGAACCCAGGTGAAATACCTGAAGGTCAAAGACCTTACCAATGGGCCACCAACCCCATTGGAAATTGTATTACTATTGTTATATCATTTGATGAATTAAGATGATCTAAAATATTTATAATCAATATATATATTCAATAATTAATATAAACATATATCTAATGGTATACTTGTATCAATATATATATTTCTGTTTGTAAATTTTTCCACAAATAACATATATCATGTCCACGGTTCATATCTTTTTTTCCACAAATAACAAATATCATATCCAAGTTTCATATCCTTTTCGAGTTCAAAAATAATAAAAGAAATATTGACATCTCTAAGCGCAAAAGACAACAATGCTAAAATAACATTCAATGTATTACGTTTTGTTTGTATAACAACATTCACCCAAGTTACTTGATTCGCAATTTTAAAAGCCTGCAGGTACCAATTTTTAAAAGCCCGCCCATTTTAGAGTATGTAAGTATTTATATCACTTTTCTTATACACATGGTATAAACACCATTAAAAACATACCAATTTCATCATCATAATTCAATGTGGCTTCCATCTTCTTCCTCCACATCAGCTTTTATGATGTAATGGCAAAAGCTCCTCTAGTAGGAGAGGGTGATACCTAAAGTATTTGGCACCTAAAAGCTTGTTAGCCAAAAACCAAGCATCACAGGTGGAGATTTTGCATTAGTTGGGTTAGCTGGGTAAACATGACCCAACTTCCCAACTTTAAACCACTAAGACAGTAAGACCAAAAACCTGATCTGTTACTTAGTTTCGTTTACGGGCTGAAATCCATTTGACCTAACCAATTAATATTTAGATTCACGGGTAAACAAAACCATAGTAAACATTGATTTGAAATTTAACCATAAAAGATAGAATTGTAAATTTAATAAAAACGAGATCCAAGCAAAAAACGAGAATGAAGGTCGGGTTTGTATTATTTCTTCTGTTCTGCTCGTTTTCTTCATTCTGCCATCTTATTCTTTTATGTTTTATGCTCGAATAAGGTGTGTGTGTGTGTGTGTGTATGTGTGTGTGTATATGTATATATATACGGTGTATACATATATATATATATATATGTTAGCTGTGCGTGTGTGTTTAAGCTCTAGAACAAGATAAAAGAAAGAAAAGCAACAGTGGGTGTGCGTGTGATTGTGTCCAAGAAAACAAGTATATATATATATATATATATATATATATTCATGTATTTCGGTGTGTGTGTGGGGGGTATTTTGTTAAAAACGTATATCACCTTCAATTGTTTTAGATATGTTATTGTTGTTGATAATGATGATGATTGAATAAAAGAGGTTAGGGGATATAAATTTGTTGTTGTTGTTTGATGATTATAAAAAATTGGTGGTGTTGTTTGATGATGATGATTGATGATGATGATAAATACATGAGAAAAAAATGATTTAAATTGCAAGAATGGTTCTTATTTGTATGAAAAGACACTATTGCCCATCATGTGCCTGGCACATGGCTCACTAACGGAGAAAAACTAACAGAAAGTTAACTTTGGACTGAGATTGCCACTGAGGTGATACCACAGGGACCACAATCGCCACTTTGCATAAGTTTGGACCAAACTTGCAAATGGCGTGATACCACAGGGACCAAAAATGCAATTTGTTCTTTTTTATATTAGTCGAGCCCCACTCTCCCATGATTACACGGTCGTCCGCGTATAGAAGGTGAGATAAGGTATGCCCGTTCGAAGGTAGCACAATGCCTTTTAAAGTGCCCACACTGCTGTCTTTAATAATCATCACCGAAAGTGCTTCCATAACCAAGAGGAATAGAAAAGAGGCAATGGGGTCGCCCTGCCTCATGCCTTTTTTACACTGGAAGTCAAAAGTTGGGGAGCCATTGACTAACACATACGACCTTGCCGAAGAGATAATACCATAAATCCATTAACACCATTTATTAGGAAATCCCATATGTTTCATAACCGACAATAGGAAGTTCCAATTCACATTATCATATTGACTAACACTGACGACATTGCAGAAGAGAGAATACCATAAAATTAAAAGAGTTGATTTAGTGATGACCTCAAAGTTCTTAAAAGGTTTTTTAAAATGATCATAGGTTCATAAAACTTTCATAAACTATTAAAAAACTACTCAAATGGGGATACATAGTACTAGATTTTTAAATATAAGTTATTGTAAAGAAATGATTATTTAATTGAAAGTAAAATAATTTTAATACAATTGATACGTTTATATATATTGATTATAAAATTTATAAGTATATTGATCAGCATAAAATACAAGTATCATTGATATGTGATTTTTGAATCCATATATTAACATTTATAATTTTCATATTTTAAAAACCTTACTATCTTGATATACAAATTATTTGCTATAATCACCGCGTATTACACGGAAAATAAACTAGTTATAATATTTATCATCAATCCATATGTAACAAAACTTATTTCTTAATAGATTATGCGGTCTATCTAGTTATTTTATTCATTTTATGTTTGATAACCTCAAACAAACTTGGCTACGTCATTGCTCGAACTTAAGTCGACTATGCTCACTACATTTAACTAGAAATAAGTAAAAGTTATAAGCGAGTATCCACCACTAATAATCCATAGAAAACTACATATCTATATGAAGTTACGAATGAATTAAAAAAATGATTTTTCGATTACATAAGACCATTATGTGGTAGGTGGCTCGCGGATGGTAGCAGATGGTCGCGGGTGAGTAGTTAGCTTGACACGTATCAGTTATCTAATCTATTCGGGGGTGTGGTATATAGGTGGGTCATGGGTGAATAGTTGGCTTGACACGTGTTAATTAGATAAGTCGCTAGTGTGGTAGGTGGTCGTGGGTGTTATGGATGTTGTAGGTGCCAAATGTAAAGTTTTAATCCATCTAAGAAAATTAAGGCTTTTATATTGTGAGGACCATCCATAAGAAAGTAACACCCAAGAGTCAAAGTCGTGCGTTAAAAGACTATTTTGATATATTTATGTTTTACTAGATTAATATGATAAATATATCTTGTATAACAGATGTTCTTGGTTATTTTCTCTTAATATATATATATATATATATATATATATATATACTTCGTTATATACAGAACTAATTATTCATCAATCCTAAAGTATGAACTATGAAAATTACATTAACAAAGTAATTATCGTAACACAAGCTTCTTTCTAATTCTCGGTCTTTCCATGTTTTTGTTTAAATTCTTATGAGTTACGAAATCTAATCATTTACTTCCAGATTGTAAAAACTTACTTCAAAGTTTTTTAATTCTTATGGGAGAGATCGGAGGCAACGATTACAATCATCCAATAATAGCCGGAAAAACATATAATGAGCTCACATTGTATGTTCCACTTGTTATCAACACCATAGTCTCGGCTATTAATGTAAGTATATTATGCTAAATGTATAGTATTAATTACGAGTTATATACACTCACTTTTGCATTGTATGATTAAAAATGTGATATGCAGGAGTTGATTGAGCTTGGGGCACAAACATTTGTTGTTCCTGGAAACTTACCAATTGGATGCTCGACTACCTATTTAGCAATTTACTATGGTTCGAATGAAGTAGAATACGATAATGCAACAGGTTGTATGATCGAGCTAAACAAGTTTGCAGAGTACCACAATGAGTTGCTCCAAATAGCCTTGAATCAACTTCGTGACCTTCATCCTAATGTTAACATCATATATGGTGATTATTACAATGCTGCGATGCAATTTTTTCGATCTCCACTAGAATACGGTACATTTTCTAAAATAACTCCAATTGTTTAGAAATGGAGTATAACATAATTAACTCCAATTGTTCATCAATATGTAAGACTTTCCTTTGATGGAACGTTAAAACACTTCAGGATTCAGGAATGGAGCTCTAATTGCATGTTGTGGAGGCGATGGACCGTATAACTACAATCCTCTGGTCCAGTGTGGGGATCCATCATTGAAACCTTGTGAACACCCAGAAACGTATGCTAACTGGGATGGATTGCACTTAACAGAAGCTGCATATCGAGTGATTTACAATAGTTTATTTCACGGAAGATTTACTAAACCACATTTTACATCTTTATGCCCTACACCTGTTGTAAATGCTAGGGATTCGTCATCCAGTTTCATTCAAAGCTTTTAGTCCGATCCACTAAATAAACGTTCGTAACATATATGTTTTTTGATGGAGACTCATGCTTCATTCGAAATGTTTGAACACATTTTATTTGGTTTTCTAGTCTTAATACCCGTATGTAATGTATGATTTGTATTAATATACTATTATAATATTATGTTTAGTAAAAAATGTATGTTTAATGCTATATTATTATAATGTTATGCTTGTATTGATATATTATTATATTGGTATACTATTAGAACAAGTTTATTTTAGTGATTTTTAGTGAAGTTTAGATTGAATTTGATGTATTTATAAAAGTGGAGGGGGCTTTATGAAAATTGAGAAGATGTATAAAAAGACTTCCATCCCCACCACCATGCATGTAACAGCCTTAAGTGAAAATATTTTTCTATCTCTACTTTCTCACTCTAGAATTCTCTCAATTCACACACTAAAACACACACATAAATCACGATTAAAACATCTCAAACTAAGTTTCAATCCATACAATTTCGATCGAACATGTGGTATCAAAGTTTAGGGAAAAGGATTTCGAAGCTGGTTTTTCGTGTTTGGTTGATTTTCATTCGGAGTTGCGAGTGTTCATTTGGTCTGAGAATTTTTAGATTGAGATTGAAGGTGAATTTCGAGGTTTTAATTGAGGATCTATTGTGGAAAAGTAGCGATTCAATGATTTCTGGTTTCAATTTCGTGATTCTATCCGGTTTAGTGGTTTAATTTGAAGATCCATACTTCATTTTACTCAATGATCTAAGGAATGTTGTTAGTCCCAAATGATGAAAACCCGTAGAAACTATGTCAATAATGAACCTGGAATAAGTTCACTGAAACCAAAGAGTTCTACTGAACCAGTTCCAATGAGATATTACTGAAATCCTGAAAATGGGTTTTAGATTGAAAATAAAGAATTGGAGTGAAGCAAAGATACAATACAAGTAAAGTAAAGATAGTGGAACACAAATGTATACTTTTTAAATGTATTTTATTTATTTGTAAATAAACAAAATACAAGGTTGTGACGGAATCAGAATAATACAAAATAAATATCCCAATAACCTATGAATTACAATGTGTTAGTACATGTTGATGTGACAACATCAATCTAGATAGTTAAGTCTGTTTTGTGATCGAGTCTTTATGTAATCGCAGACTTTATGTTCACATATAGGTTATGTTTTGAGGTTCTGGTTAAAATAAAATAAGTATTAAAGTAAAACAATCCTATTCTCTTAACTGAAAATCATTGTGCATCATGAAAATCTCCGTGCATCATTGTGTATACTTGTGTTGTATGAATCTTCGTGCATCAATTTTATCATGATCCAACGGTCAAGATCTTATCTTATTTGTTTTACTTTAATACTTGTTTTACAATAACCAACCCCTATGTTTTGATAAACGATTACATTTGAATGTTCTTATAATTGTTATTATATATGTGTTTGTTTGTTTATTGTGTTTATGCAGGTACTGAAGATTGAAGGGTTAAGTTTTAAGTGTTAGTAAAATACTTGAAAATAACCTAAGTAAAAGACTGTGCGAAGATAAGTGGCAAGGCCACGTTACACGAAGATAAACCGCGAAGATAAGAGTCATCTTCAAAAGCCCATGGACCTGATTAGTTAATTTTTTGGATTAAGCCCATAATTAGCGAAGTTAACCATATACATTATAAATACATCCATAATACGAATTTAAAGATTAACGAATTCATGGATATATTCAAACAGTGTGTGAGTGCGACATTAAACAAGTCTTAAATTTATGTCGGGGTGCGGAATCCCCTGAGGTAACCCATGATTTCATATCGCTTTATAAAACTTGGATTTTAGACCAAACTGTAACACCCCAACAAGGCGGAAACATGGGATGTTGATGTGTAATTTCAGTGCATAATTTATTGAATCGTTTTGCTCGTAAAAATCAGCCAAGTTTTAAACTTATAAAACAAGGATATAGTAATAATTATATTACTCACAGGCAGTTTACCTTGCCGCGTATAGTATAGCTAGTAGTAAGTCCAAGATCGTTCACAAGGAATAAGTTTTAGTAAGTTAATAAAACTATTAAATTTAATCTTAAAAAAGTTAATATATTAAATACATATACAGTATGCTATGATATTTGTGCAATGTATAAAAAATTTGGTATGAATACGGCTACCCTTTGAATATATGAATCATATATATTCAGAATAATATGAGTAATTTGGAATCAAAGCATGTGCAAATGGCTTGATAGGCTCCTCACCAACACTCCCTCTACATATGCACTTTGGATTCTTGTACCTACATTATTTGCAAAAATAGAAAATGGCATTTTTATTAGATCGAACAAACCATTTTAATCTAATCTAATTAAATCTAAATATACAGAAAAGCCAGTTTTAACGGTACGTGACATAAAAACGTGACATTTTTTAATCATTGGAGACGACAATAAATGTGGTATTATTCACATTTGTAGGGCTCGACTTGGCAAGGCTTATAATGGTACGATGCTGCATTTATTGGACGTTTAGCTAAGGTTTTCAATGGGGTAGAACCATTTGGGTTCAAATGGTTGTTGTATTGTGGCAATGTCTGAGGTGATAAGTGTTGGATATTTTAGCGATATCAATGTTCTGTAGTGGTATTGGATTAACTTATCGAATGGTTGATCTTAATATTCGGTTAATCGGGTTAGGTGATGCGGGAGTGCGGACTCGATTGAGTATATTAAGATGGTTGCGTATTGACGATTTGGTTTAATATTATTAAATTAATATTATGGGTTTAATTTAATATTATGTAATTAATATTATAATGTATATATATATGTTGAAGTTAGTTACTAACTTTGAAGACATATATTTTGGAGCCGTTCACATTTTTGAAAGAATGGCACACACACACAAACTTTAGTTTTGTGGAAAACATAGAAAACTTCCTGTCACATTTCGGTTCATACGCAAAAGAGAAACCATCGAATACTATTGGTATAAGATTTCTCAACGAATCAAAATCTAGTTTTGGAAAACTAGTCTTATCTGCTCAAACATTTGTGTGTACCACCAAATAGTTTGTTTTGAAAGGGATTACACGATTCTGGTTCCAATCTAAGATACAAATTCATATTGTTGAACAGGTTACGAGATTCACACGAACAAGTTTGTATACGGCATTTAAGAGATCAAATCGGTACGTATTTTTGACATATCCCCTACACAAAATTGATTTTTTCTGTTTGGGTTTGGGTTGGGTTGGGTGTTTGGGTCATTGGGTCAACCCACGAACACGATTTCTTTTTACATGATTTCTTTTTGAAAACAAGTGCAAAGTTCAGAAAACTAGAAGTCTAGAAGTCAGACATGCAGATGGCACTATTTTAGCCACGAATCCAGACCTAAACCAACCTAATCAGAAATCCAAAACCGTAACCAGAATCTATCCATAAGCAATCGTGGAGAGAACCCCGCAATCAATCAAACTAACAATCAAGCGAAAACATACAATCAAAATCACAGTCAATGAAAAATCTCCATTGATATGCCCTGATACCATATTGACTTGATCAATTGTGAAATGCACACGATAAACACGAAGTTGAAAACTCTATTTGTGATCGTATGATTGCAATTTTACGCCTTAGTTACACACACATACAACTAACCGAACAATTAAGTTCAAATGAAAAAGAAAGCGACTTATATACATGTTACTACGATTACAACATGACATTTAACATTCTTCAACCTTTATATTTATGCTTTTTAACCCTTACACTTACGTTTGGTCTTACGAAAATGTTTAATTGAGATACATCTAGATCCAAGTGTAATGCTATTATTTTATGTTAACATTTGGAAATAATTCTGCGTACTTTATTATAAACTATATGGACATTTATCTAGCTAGTGAAATAATTATTTGTAAGGGAAGTCAGATCTAGGAAATTAACAATAATAGTAATGCAGCAAAGATTATGGTTTCCTTACAAACATAGCTACAATACTCATTTACTATTACAAGGCCTCTTAGAATTAATCAACAAGTAAAAGAAAAAGTCAGCTAGAACATATATATATATAAAGGTTTAATCTCCCTCCAAACATACTCGATTTTCTGAAGTAGATTTCGAAGGAATGTGTTATGGCCTTCCATGATGTTCAAAAGCCTCTACCACTTCGGATAATTCATGCCCAATCCTCTTCAAAAGACCACCATTGCCGTTCTTGTTTGTGCTATACTCGATCATGGGTTCTTTATTGATATCAAGGCAGTGCAAAATCATCACTGCCACCACCGAGCCAACAAACATAGGAATCGGACCAAAAATCCATAGAAGCAAAGTGGTCGCAAAGTAAAGTGCTCGCAATCCAACTGCCCAGAAATTACTTCCTCTTAGAACCGCCTTTTGGATGCAATCAACTGGAACATCACCAGTTGGCATGGTTATAAGAAAACACCCATGTACAAAGTGTCTTGTAGTTTGAACAAAACAAGCAAAAGCTAGTAAGAAACATGATAAAATCGATATGTATTTGATTGTGCCAGTGGATTGACTTGTGTCCCCTAATATAAAACCGCTTTGAAGAAAGTTATTAGATGAGTTCCCTAGTAAAGCTCCAATAAGAGAACACAGAACTAGAGATATTGAACTTAGAGAAGTCGAGGCTGATAAATGACCGTTAAGAACCGCTACAGCAAACCCTCGGTCTTTTGAATCTAGCTGCATCAAGCCAGAAAACATAATCATTAAACAAAATAGAGGAGATAATTCGGTTACGAATATGAGGTATTCGAGCTTACCAGAAGCATTTTTTCAACCCAAGCTTTCTTGTTATGATTCTCGTAGCCGATTGCGGTGACTTCAGGACAGTTGAGGTATCTGTAGAGAAGGAAAAGATGATAGATGCACATGATTAAGAACCCAACTGGCACCAGAATTAAATCCAAGTGTTCTTCCTTCCACCATCCCATATTTCTTTTCTTGTTTCTTGAACTTTCTTCTTCTCAAGTGATGTGTTTCTTTAATTCCTTCTTGTAGTGATCGAGGATTGAAGGAGATTAATATAGCATAGTTATGGTCTATTAAAAGGTTCTGGTAAATGAAAATGAGACTGTGACTTTGTCAATGAGATTTGGTTGAAATTACTTAATGGATGTTGCAGTCATGCACATGGAATTATTTTCACAACTTGTAAATGTTTATTCTTTTTAACTTTTGAACTTAATAAAAATATATATATTAGAAGTTTTACTACTATATTAATCTATCTTTCTTTGTTTGCTAATTTGAAGTCCTCCATTGTGGTCTTTTTTCTTCAAATGTAATTAAGGTCAAGTAGCACAAATTTTAAATTTTTTCATAAATTTTTAAATTTTACTCCCTCTTATTCTTTCATAAATTTTTAAATTTTGCCCTTCTTCGATTTTATTTCTGGTACCACCCATGCACCTAAGTTATGAACGAGGTAAAAGTCCATTGCCGCCTACGTGTAAACCAGATAACCCTTAGACCAAAGGGAATGGGGGGCGTGGTGCTCCGTCTTTGGCAACTTTTTTACACTTTTTGGTACTATTTGAGCATTGAAAAAAGTCAAACGTTACGTTGGGAACGTTACTGCCCCTCAATGTATACACACACACACATTTTTTATTAATATAAATATGAATTAAAAAAAAAAAAAATAGGAGGAAAAGGGGCGTGGGGGCGTGACCCACTCCGGAGAGCCTTATACTAGCAACAATAACACAAAAAAATTAGTTCCAATATATTTTTTTTACATTTTTATATTAAAATACGATGCATTTAATATATAAAATAAAAACTTGACAACCAAAATTTTTGGCTTTTTATTTTTGTCACCCACCAAAGTTTTGAATTTGGTATTTTTGCCCCTAACTCTTTGGTATTTTATAAATTGTCCATCAACCTTTTATCATTAACAGTTTAACCATCAAACTTTTACCATTTTTAGTCACTCCACTCTTTGGTCTTTTATAATTTGGCCACCCACGTTTTAACATGTTTTCATTTTTGCTTTTAATATCTGATTACCTTTCTGATCCAAAACTTTTTTCGTTTCCTATCACATTCGGAATAATAACAATATTATTAGCTGACGTGGCCTTTCTTATTAGTCATCTATTGTGTTTTGTTTCCTTTTTAACATGTCGCTATCTTTAAGTGTTTTATAATTCATGGGGCATTGTTTAACCATGTGTTTTATTTGGTCTGGTGATAGTTGTTGACATGTTAAAGTTCCTGGCCCGGCCAGGTTCGAGTTTATGTCCCTTTCGTTTTCCCCCAGTAGATTATATAGTTAACAAAACTCACTTTGCCCATAATACAATTTGTTACCCCCGGTCAAGTGTCGGGTATAACGCTAGTTTAATATATAAAATAAAAACTTCATTTAGTATTAAAATTTACAATAATTAGAAAACATACTAAAAAATACATTAGATAGATAAGCAACATTTTCTTATAAATAAAACCTAAGTATTATTAAGTTGCCAACTATGCTCTGTAAGATCTGAACGAAGCAAGTGATGTGTATCTTGATGATGCAGTTCCCTACTTCTTTCAAGATATATTTGACATTTTTTTGGCAAATGATCGTGCAGTAGTATTAGTTGAAGTAACATACGTCTCATCGATGAGACATATATTTGACAATTTTATGTACCTTATGGCAGTAAATTGTATGTTTAATTTCTACATATTCACTAATTGTCCTGCTTACCATGTTAGGCGTTAGTGGTGTTATTTTTACAGGTTCAAGGCCTAAGGTTGAGCAACAAGATGACAAGGGGGTTATGAAGGGCTAGGATGGATTGCACTTGCGAATGGGTTTGCAAGTGTTTCTTTTAAATTACCATTAACTACTAAACTTGTGAGAATATGCCCAACTTTGTTTGCATGATTCGTTTTAGCTAGTTACAAAGTGTTTGATAGATAACTTTTGTAAACGTGGGATATGATCGTTTTGGGTTAGTCGCAGAAATATGTTTTGGTTATGAATGAATTGCAAGTTTTAATGAATGTCCCATATGTTTTGGTTACGGATAGGTAGTGTAAACATTTTTAATTGTCTTAATGGATCTCAACCCACAACCCATATGACCTGTTTGACCTGAAATCAACCTGTCAACTCGAAACCAACCCGTCAACTTGATTTTTTTCGGGTTGGTGGGTTGATCGAGTTTTGATTGTCGGGTTGACAGGTCGGGTTGAGATTTCTAACCCAATTTTGATATCTGGTCGGGTATTTTCAACCTGTTAATCCGAACCCGAACCCATTAACACCCCATAAAATGATATCTAACATTATTTTATTTTATTATTTTTTTACCGATAAATTTACCTTACTTCAAATTACTACAAATAATCAAAAAATCATCAATGCCAAGTATTGAACTTTTAATTTCACCTCAAGAAACATAAACTCTATCGAGTGGGATAACCAAAGTTAACCTAACATTATATTATTTACTTGTCCTATGCAACTATACTATTAATTAGTTCCAATAAATAGTAAGTGACTATAACAAAAAGTATTCCTTCATTTACTGTGTTTAAAGCTTAAAAAGTTAATACCAATTATGTTTGAGCAAGAAAATTCATTTTTAGCTTGAATTTATCAATGTACCATTATACACTAGCAGGACAATTCATAAATTAACATTTAAATGAAATACGAAATAAATTGTAACAAAGAAGATGATGATCATTCAAAGTTAAGCAAATTCTACCAAAATTACACTCTCTTGATCAATCAGTAGCTAGGATCAAAATTTTAAGGGAAGGGCAGGTGTGGGGGTTGTAAAATGAACTATATATATAATCTATATAGATATGGCTAAATGCTTATCGGCGTTGGCGGGTGGAATAGGTTTGGCAAGGTAAGTAGGGTTCAAATCACCGGGCATGATTATGACGATCTTTGGCTCCATTTCCGCCGATAATTCCGTACGAAACTCGGGCATGGATTGCTTTTCGTGATCTTCAGTGTTGTTTTCTGATGAATTTGGAGAAGAAGAAGAAAATGGTTTCTTGTATGAAAATACTAGGATGACCAATGCACATGCTATTAGAATTAGCATCGCTGCCAAGCCTCCGAATAAGTACGGTACCGGAGAGCTCCACCGGAATCCGGTGGCGGCTGCGGTGGCGGAGACGGGTGGGGTGTTTGGTGGTGGTGGTGTCATTTTTTGTATTTGTATTATTGGTTTGTTTTGAAGTGAAAAAATGAAGGTTGAATTATTGGTGTATTTATATTGAATGAATTAGTAATGTTGTAGAAAACTTGCTTTGCAACAATAGTGCATGGATTGGGATGAACTGTGAAATGACTAAAGTATCCCTAGTGCTTGAAACAAGGATAGTTATCTTTATCTTTTGCTTTACGGTTTCTTTACTTGCTCGATCATAAAGCACTACTTTTGGAAGTTTATTCACAATTTGGGGCTTATATTATGACATTCATTTATGTTTGCCTTTTAATTAATGTGGAACAAAGTGATTTGATCTAGTTATGCATCTTTGAAATTGAACATATTCTTTAAACTATGTATGCATATGCGTAACATATATAATTCTTTCATTTTGTATAGCAAAAAACAATAATATATAAACTTTTTTTTAAACGGCAGATAATAGTTATATTAATAACAACCAACTACACGTTAAATGGTTAAACAGTATAAAAATACAATCTAAAAATACAACATATACAATTGTTTTCGTAATGATAGTGTATACGGTATCCTGGTTTTGGATCAAAGGCATATTTAATAACCTTGGCCCGTCACTCATCATTTTATATTTGTATGCGATCTTAAAAAAGTTACTAATAATAGTATTCGAATTTAATACCATTGATGACAAATATCAAATTTTCTATATTATATAGGGTCTTGTTAATTAATGACAGCCCTGACTGTTATTAACGTGCATAAATAATTGTACATTTTATCATAATTTTTATGGGTGAACTTTTGATATGTAATATATAATTTTTTATGCACATTAATAACAACTCTATGACTGTAGTTAGCATTTTTCTATTATATATATACATTAGATTAGATTTTAGTCCCGTATATACACACGAAAAAAAATTAAAACATGATGTTAAAAGATCTTAAACTATTTTTATGTTAAATGATAATTTTGATCAATGCTCTCATTGAGAATGTAAGTTAATGTATAATTTTATTGATCAATTGAAATTTAGATCAATTGTCTTTTCTTAATATATGTGTGTGTGAGTAAGTATGCGCGCATGTGTGCGTGTGTACATATGGGTGGGCATACGTGCGTGTGCGCGTGCATGTGCTCGTGCATACGTGCGTGAATATCTTTTGCAATATAAGGGTAACTTCTCTTATGTCTATTTTGGAAGGTGAGAATTCTGAGCCATTTGTAAGTCTAAGGTTGTTGCCCTCTAGTAGTTTTCACCACGATTTCATAAGTTTTCAATAATATTAAGTTCATTTATATAAAATCAGGATACTGTAATTAAGAACTAAAAGTTGAAATGAAAACCAAAAATTAATGAAATGCACATGTTATGATCATATTTTATGAAATTAATAAATTAATACGAAAATATCTTAAAGAAAAAATATATATCATTGTATGTTCGATAATACCACCGTTTGAGACTAAAACAATAGATTTCATTCCCATTAATTAACATCATTATTCTTTTATCATAATGATCCATGATTGAATATCAAACGTCACCTAAAACCACATTAAGCAGATAATGAAAAGGATGGGGATTTCGGTAATTTCAAAATGGAAGAATTTTGGTAATGGAAGCAAAGTTAATGGAAAAAAGAAAGAGACCGAGTGTGAATTTGTAAGTAACGGGGCCCGTCTTGACGTATAGCTACAACACAAGCCAAGTATTCCCTCTGTTTCCATATTCGCCCATAAACACCAAAACAAAACCAACACGCTTGTCACCTTCCAACCTTGCTTCTTATCGAGGCTGCCCTAGGAAAGGACAAACCCGACACCAGTCCCGGACCTATTTTTTTAGGTCACCAAAAAATTTTATTTTGTTTATAACGTCAGTCATTGTTTATAAAAATTTTTGTTTATATATTCGAATTCGTTAAGAGGTACAAACCTTTTTTTTCAGCTTGTCTTGAACACTTAAATCCTTAGCACCGACCTGCTTTTTATAGTTCATACCATAACTTTAATTCCTTCAACTTATTTTCATAAAATGTACAAAATGCCAAGTGATTGCCTTCTAACAACTTTCTATTGTATTTAATTTATAAGTTCATACAAACTATCATTTTCTAAACTTTGAATAAAGTTCAGTCGATATATCTAACCGTTACTACCCTTATAAGTCAAAACAAAGAGGAAGATAAATGTCACACCCCGACAAGGCGGAATACGGGATTTGACATTGATTGCGTACAAAACATTACATAATCATCATTACATAA
>JAOEHQ010013739.1:5376-15772 GCA_025447715.1 Asclepias incarnata
TCAACTAATGGAATTGGGAAAACATCCTTGACAGTGGACTCATTGAGTCTTCTATAATCGATACACATTCTCCAACTTCCATCTTTCTTTTTGACTAAAATCACTGGTGCTGCAAAACAGCTTGTGCTATTTCTGATGACCCCACTTTCTAACAATTCATTGGTCATCTGCTCTATAATGTCCTTTTGGGCTGCTGGATACCTATATGGTTTTAAGTTGATAGCAACTGATTCATCTTTCAAAGGAATCCTATGATCACATGGTCGACTAGGAGGCAGCTCTTTCAGATTTTGTGGTCTAAACATCCGAATAGGACATTTGATTTCTGGTTTTAGGCCCTCCACAAACAAACTAACTGCGTATTCCTCTACTATGTTCACCTTAGTCAAGAGTAGGTCAAATTCATCACAATAAGAATCTAAGTCAGCAGTTTGCATAAGTGCCTTAATTGCTCCCATGGCATCTTCAATAAGGTTTTGAGCAAATCTAGCAGATAATGAACGCATATATTCATCCCACTGAATATCTCTAATGTCACGACCACTGGACTTAACATAAGCGAGATGCCACGCTAAGGCTCGACCTTCTAAATGTAAGGCAGCATATCGTACCTTGTAGTTTGCCGGAGTCTCATCTAACATGAAGTAGTGTTCGCATTTGTATAGCCAGCCCTCAACATCATCGCCTTCAAATTTAGGGAAATCGAGTTTTGTTAAGCGGTTATTATTATTTCTTCCTCCTGGACCACCATTAGCCTGACCAGGATCCGGAGGATCCCTGTGTTGTTGATTCTCAATTCGTGCAAAGTTATCATCCATATGGCATATCCAGAAACATCTTCTTAATATCTGTGAATCCTGTGGTGGCGAACTGATCGATACGAGCAAGGTCCTTTGCGAGTTTTTCCACTTCTTGATTCCGCGTCGTCATTTGTGAGGAAGAAGAGATGACTTTCGCCGGAATTAATGGAGGAAATTGCTCGGAATAATGATCGGAATCGCGAGCAAAGAGTGATGGATCTATGGCTCTGATACCAATTTGATAGGTGAAGAATGAGTTTAGAGAGAAAAGAGTTGAATTATCATACAAATCATAGCTAACTCATCCTTATTACACCTATTTATACAAAACGGCTATAACCGCCACTAACAGCTTTTCCCGCCTAATGCATCTCGACTATTCAATATTTACACAACAGCCCTTATACTTGTTCCACTTATTCATTATTGACTAGAACTACTAAAACTACTATATTATTCGTATCAACTACCCCTCTCTTAACAATGTTTTTGTCCTCAAAAACTAAAATCAGGAAATCTACACTTCATATCATCAAGAAATTCCCAAGAGGCTTCAGTAATTGGCAATCCATCCCAATGAACCAAAACTTTGACCACCCCTTTTGTTCCTCTTTTAACCACTTGTGTATCCAAAACTGATCTCGGTTGTAGTGTGAACCGTGGGTTCTGAGGAATAGATCCAACCAATGTAGTAGACCCCTTAGCTTGTTTAAGTAAGGACACATGGAATGTGGAGTGTATTTGAGCATCACTGGGTAAGTCCAACTTGTACGCAACCCTCCCCATTTTCTGCAAAATGATAAATGGACCAAAGTATTTAGGGGACAATTTCCTGTTATGATGTTTCTTCAATGAACTCTGCGCAAAAGGATGTAGCTTTACGTATACCCAGTCTCCCACTTTGAATTCTCTATCTGTTCGATGACAATCTGCCAGTTGTTTCATTCGGTTTCGGGCTCCTTCTAAATTGGTTTTGAGTTTCTGAATCATTATCTCTCTTTCCTTATGCAAAGTTTCCACTGCTTCAATTGATGTGTCCCCCGGTATATAAGGAATGTGTAAAGCAGGTTTGACCCCAAATAAGGCTTCGAATGGGGACATTTTAATAGAAGAATGCCAGGTGGTGTTGTACCAATATTGAGCTAATGATAGCCAATTAAGCCAAGTGAGAGGAGAGTCCATGCACATCGTTCTTAAGTATGACTCCAGATATCTGTTAACCACCTCTGTCTGACCATCAGATTGAGGGTGATAGGCTGATGACATAGCCAATTTAACACCCTGTAGCCTCATGAATTCTTGCCAAAACTGGCTCACAAAGATTGGATCTCTGTCAGACACAATAGTAGATGGGCTTCCATGAATTTTAAAGACATTGTCCAAGAAGACTTGAGCCACAGATGCTGCTGTATAAGGGTGGCTAATGGGAATGAAATGTGCATACTTAGTGAGTCTATCAACAACCACCAACACTGTATCTTTACCTTTTACCTTAGGTAATCCTGATATGAAATCCATGGAAATGTCTGAAAAAAGAGTTTTAGGAATTGGTAGTGGTTGCAGCAACCCAGGGGATGCCACAGTTTCAAATTTGGCCCTTTGACAGATTTGGCATTCTCGAATATACTTCTGAACATCCTTAGTACAACCCTTCCAATAAAACATTTCTTTAATCCTAACCAAGGTAGGGGTGATACCTGAATGTCCTCCAACAGCAGATGAGTGAAATGTGTATAGAATGTCAGTTTTTAATTGTGGGTCATTGGCAATAATGATTTTGCCCTTTCTTTTCAAAACCTGACCATCCCATGACCTGTTAGAAATTACCTCCCCTGCTGCCAATCTTTCAATGAGCTGCTTAGTAATTGGATCTTGTTGCCAAGCTTCCTGAATTCTGGCCAACAATCCTTCCTTGATGGAAGATACTCCCATTTGCAATAAAACAGTTCCCTGTACTCGAGATAGTGCATCTGCAACTGTGTTCTCAATCCCTTTCTTGTAACAGATCTCATAATCATACCCCATTAATTTGACCAGCCATTTTTGCTGCAACGGGGTCACAATTTTCTGCTCTAGTAAGTGTTTCAAACTTTGATGGTCTGTCTTTATGATAAAATGCTTAGCCAACAAATAGTGGTGCCATTGTTTGACTGCCATCAGTATTGCCATCAATTCTTTCTCATAAACTGACAGGCTCTGCTGTCTTGGTGATAGAGCCCTACTAATAAAAGCCAATGGATGGTTTTCTTGCATCAATACTGCCCCTAACCCTGTAGATGAAGCATCAGTCTCTACTATAAATGGTTTAGTGAAATCTGGCAACTGTAGGACTGGTGGTGACATCATAACATGTTTCAAATGATCAAATGCATGTTGAGCCTCTGCAGACCAATGGAAATTATCCTTCTTCAGTAACTCATTCAATGGTTTAGCAATAATTCCAAAGCCCTTAACAAACCGTCTATAGTACCCAGTTAAGCCCAGAAAGCCTCTTAATTGCTTCACAGATATAGGGACAGGCCAATCCTGAATAGCCTGTAGCTTAGTTGGGTCTGTTGATACCCCATTTTGTGTGATGATATGCCCCAAATATTCCACCTTGTCACTTCCAAATGAACATTTAGATCTTTTGGCTTTGAGAGAGTGGATCCTCATAAGTTCTAACACTCCGCATAAATCTCCTAAATGAGTCTGCAAGTCTCTGCTGTAGATTAAAATATCATCAAAGAAAACCAATGTACTCTTCCTCAATGTGTCCTTGAATGTAGTATTCATGAGTGATTGAAAAGTTGCAGGTGCATTAGTTAAGCCAAATGGCAAAACCAAAAATTCATAATGACCCTGGTGGGTTTTAAAAGCTGTTTTATACACATCTGGTTCATACATCCTCACCTGATGATACCCTGACCTGAGATCCAACTTGGAGAAAATAGAAGCACCATGTAACTCATCCAACAAATCTTCAACTAATGGAATTGGGAAAACATCCTTGACAGTGGACTCATTGAGTCTTCTATAATCGATACACATTCTCCAACTCCCATCTTTCTTTTTGACTAAAATCACTGGTGCTGCAAAACAACTTGTGCTATTTCTGATGACCCCTCTCCAATAATTCATTAGTCATTTGCTCTATAATGTCCTTTTGGGCTGCTGGATATCTATATGGTTTGAGGTTGATAGCAACTGATTCATCTTTTAAAGGAATCCGATGATCACATGGTCGACTAGGAGGCAGACCTTTGGGCATTTCAAAAATGTCTGCATATTTTTCCAACACCTCTAAAATGTCATTGTTTCCATGACAGTCTGTGAGAATGGGTGCACTTATAGGCATTTTACTTGCAGAATCTTGTAATGCCAACAATTGTGCATTAACTATCTCTCCTGAATGATGGACTAATGCATTCATTTTCTCCATTGAACATAAACTGACTCCATGCTGAACTACACCCTTTAGTTGTACTTCTTTATTGCCAATGTGAAACTTCATTGTTAGACTTTTGAAGTTCCAAATGATATCATTTAGTGTCTCCAACCACTGAACTCCTAAGACAATATCATAGTTGTTTAGTTCTAATATGAGCATATCAGCCTTAAACTCATTTCCCTGCATCAACCATCCAAACTCCCTACATAGTGTTACACACTCCATCCTGTTTCCATCTGCTACTGTTACTTTGACATTTGGAATTTGAGTTAAAGAGCATTTGAGTTTGTCAGCAATAGCAGTACTCATAAAGTTGTGTGTAGAGCCACTATCTATGAGGATGTGAAGCCTTTTAGTTCCTATTGTACCTACGACTTGCATTGTAGAGTAAGAAGGTATCCCCATTATTGCATTTAGGGATATATGAGGGCTCCCCTGTACTAAAACCTCAGTAGCATTGGTTTTTTCCTCACCTACATCATCCATTTCTGCTAAATCATCCTCTGACCCCTCATCAGCCTCTACTAAGAACAGTTGTTTCCTCCCTTTACAAACTCTACTGTGACCTTGTACAAATCTCTCATTGCAAAAGAAGCATTCATTCCTAGCCCGTTTATCCTCCATGAATTTAGTATTAACAGTAGTAACAGGCTTTTGAAGTGGAACTAAAGCATTAGAAGGAGCAGAATTTATTGGAGTGGCTAATAGAGGCTGTTTGGCAACACTTGTCAATGTATTCGTCCTAGGATAAGTAGACCTATAGGTATTCCCCATGTTAGTCCCCTGTTTGACTCCCAATGACTTATTTGCTCTATCTTGCATTCTTGCTAATGAATGAGCCTTTTTCAGGTTTTGAGGTCTAAACATCCTAATAGGACATTTAATTTCTGGTTTTAGGCCTTCCACAAACAGACTAACTGTGTATTCCTCTACTAGATTCACCTTAGTCAAAAGTAAATCAAACTCATCACAATAGGAATCTAAGTCACCAGTTTGTGTGAGTGCTTTAATTGCTCCCATGGCATCTTCAATCAAATTCTGAGCAAATCTAGCAGATAATGAACGTATATACTCGTTCCACTGTATATCCTTAATATCACGACCACTGGACTTAACATAAGCAAGATGCCATGCTAAGGCTCGACCTTCTAAATGTAAAGCAGCATATCGTACCTTATAGTCGGCCGGAATCTCATCTAACATGAAATAGTGTTCGCACTTATATAGCCAGCCCTCCACATCATTGCCTTCAAATTTAGGAAAATCGAGTTTTGTTAAGCGGTTATTATTACTCCTCCTTTCCTGACCACCGCTCTGTTGACCAGGATCAGGAGGTACTTGATGATTCTCGATTCGAGCAAAGTTATCATCCATGTGTCGCTGCATCTCTAAGAACAATTTCTTCATATCATTGAATCCTGAAGTAGTGAACTGATCGATGCGAGCAATGTCTTTTGCGAGTTTTTCCACCTCTTGATTCCGCGTCGTCATTTGCGAGGAAGAAGAATTGACTGTCGCCGGAATTAATGGAGGAAAGTGATCGGAATAGTGATCGGAATCACGAGCAAAGACCGTGGGATCTATGGCTCTGATACCAATTTGATAGAGGAAGAATGAAATTAGGAGAGAAATGAATTAGCATTCAAAAACATGATTGATTCAATAGCGGTTACAAGCTTATATAGGCATCAACGACTCTAACGACCTTTCCCGATCAGAGTAACAACCCACTCAATATTTACACAAACACCCCTTCTACTTATTACATTTATTTAAAGTCTCTCTAAACTATATTATTCGTATCAACTACCCCTCCCTTAACAATGTTTTTGACCTCAAAAACCAAAATGAGGAAACCTGCACTTCATCTCATCAAGAAACTCCCAAGAAGCTTCAGTAACTGGTAATCCATCCCAATGAACTAACACTTTGATCATAGCTTTTGAACCTCTTTTCACCATTTGGGTGTCCAAGACTGCTCGAGGTTGAAGGGTAAACCTGGGGCTTTGAGGAATAGCACCCACAAATTTGTTCGAACCTTTGGCTTGCTTTAAGAGTGAAACATGGAACGTGGGATGTATTTGAGCATCACTGGGTAAATCAAGTCGATATGCTACCTTCCCAATTTTCTGCAGTATGAGAAATGGCCCGAAATATTTTGGTGACAACTTCCTGTTATGATGTTTCTTCAAGGAATGTTGAGCAAAAGGATGCAGCTTTACATACACCCAATCTCCTTCTTGAAACTCTCTGTCAGTTCTATGGCCATCAGCTAATTGTTTCATTCGATTGCGGGCCCTTTCCAAGTTGGTTTTGAGTTTTTGAATCATTACTTCCCTTTCCTTATGCAAACCTTCCACTGCTTCAATGGATGTATCTCCTGGGATGTAAGGAATATGTATGGCAGGTTTTACCCCAAATAAAGCTTCAAAAGGTGACATTTTAATAGATGAGTGCCAGGTGGTGTTGTACCACCATTGTGCCAAGGATAACCAATTCACCCATGAAAGAGGAGAGTCCATGCACATGGTTCTTAAGTAGGATTCCAAGCATCGGTTGACCACTTCTGTTTGTCCATCAGACTGAGGGTGATACGCAGATGACATAGCTAGTTTGACGCCCTGCAACCTCATAAATTCTTTCCAAAATTGACTGATAAACACTGGATCTCTATCAGATACGATTGTTGATGGACTCCCATGTATTTTGAAAACATTGTCTAGGAAAAGTTGGGCTACAGATGAAGCAGTGTACGGGTGACTTAATGCAATAAAGTATGCAAATTTTGTGAGTCTGTCCACAATTACTAAGATAGTATCCTTCCCCTTCACCTTAGGCAAACCAGATATGAAGTCCATAGATATATCAGAGAATATGGTCTTAGGGATAGGAAGGGGTTGTAGCAGACCTGGTGAAGCCACAGTCTCATGTTTTGCCCTTTGACACACTTGGCATTCCCTAATGAATTTCTGTACATCTTTGGTACAACCCTTCCAGTAAAACATCTCCTTTACCCTCACTAATGTAGGTGTAATCCCCGAATGTCCTCCAACAGCTGATGAGTGGAAAATCTCTATTATGTCTGCTTTCAGCTGTGGGTCATTTGCTACCACCAACTTTCCTTTTCTTTTCAGCATCTGCCCATTCCATGACTTGTTAGGTATGGTCTCCCCTGCTTCTAACTGTTCAATGGTGGTTTTTGTGATTGGATCATGCTGCCATGACTCTTGAATTCTTTCTAACAAGCCATCCTAAATAGTAGAAATTCCCATCTGCAATAAAACTGCACCTTGTACTCTTGACAGTGCATCTGAAGCAATATTATCAACACCCTTCTTATAACATATTTCATAGTCATAACCCATTAACTTTGCCAACCATTTTTGCTGCATTGGTGTCACTATTTTCTGTTCCAACAGATGTTTTAAGCTCTGATGATCAGTTTTAATGATGAAATGTTTAGCCATTAAGTAATGATGCCATTGCTTGACTGCCATAAGTATAGCCATTAGCTCCTTCTCATAAACTGATAAACTTTGCTGCCTTGGAGATAGAGCTCGACTAATAAATGCCAATGGGTGATTTTCTTACATCAACACTGCACCTAGTCCAGTTGAAGAAGCATCAGTTTCTACAACAAAAACCTTAGTGAAATCTGGTAACTTGAGTACTGGTGGTGTTATCATGGCTTGCTTCAATTGCTCAAATGCTTGTTGTGCTTCAGCAGACCAAAAGAAGTTATCCTTTTTAAGCAATTCATTTAATGGCTTAGCAATGATTCCAAAGCCCTTAACAAACCTTCTGTAGTACCCAGTTAAGCCTAAAAATCCTCTCAATTGTTTCACAGAATTTGGATCTGGCCACTCTTGTACAGCTTGGATCTTAGTTGGATCTGTAGACACTCCATTCTTTGTGATGATATGTCCCAAGTATTCCACTTTTTCACCTCCAAATGCACATTTTGACCTTTTTGCTTTCAAAGAATTTAATATCATAAGGTCTAAAACCCTGCTTAAATCCCTCAAATGATCTTGCAGATCACTGCTATATACAAAGATGTCATCAAAAAAGACCAAAGCACTCTTCCTCAATAATTCTTTAAATGTGGAATTCATGAGTGATTGAAATGTTGCAGGCGCATTAGTTAGACCAAATGGAAGTACTAAGAACTCATAATGGCCTTGGTGTGTTTTAAAAGCTGTCTTATAGACATCTGGTTCGTGCATCCTCACTTGATGATACCCTGATCTAAGGTCCAGTTTAGAAAAAATGGTGGCACCATGTAATTCATCGAGTAAGTCCTCAACTAAGGGAATGGGAAACACATCCTTGATGGTAGCCTCATTTAGTCGCCTATAATCAATACACATGCGCCAACTGCCGTCTTTCTTTTTGACCAAAATGACTGGTGCAGCAAAACAACTATTGTTGTTTCTAATGATCCCACTTTCCAACAACTCATTTGTCATTTGCTCTATTATGTCTTTCTGAGCTGCCGGATATCTATATGGTTTCAAATTGATAGCAATTGTTTCATCCTTCAAAGGGATCCTATGATCACAGGACCTATTGGGTGGCAATCCTTTTGGTATTTCAAAGATATCTGCATACTCATCCAACAACTCCAAAATTTCATTCCTGTCATTACAGTTGCCTAACCTTGGTTCACTCAAAGGAAGCTTGTTTACAGAGTCTTGTAATGCAAACAGTTGGGCTTGTACTACTTCTCCCGAGTGATTTACTAATGAGTTCATCTTTTCCATCGAACATAAACTAACCCCATGTTGGACTACCCCCTTCAAATGAACATCCTTGTTGTCATATTTAAACTTCATAGTTAGATTCTTAAAGTTCCAAATGATATCGTTCAATGTTTCTAACCACTGTACTCCCAAAACAATATCATAATTGGTCAACTCAATGATAAGCATATCTCATTTGAATTCATTACCCTGCATCAACCACCTAAACTGCCTACTCATAGTCATACATTCCATTCTATTTCCATCTGCTACAGAGACCCTTACATTTGGAATTTGGGTGAGGGCACACTTAATCTTGTCGGCCATAGCACTGCTCATGAAATTGTGGGTTGATCCACTATCTATTAAGATATGCAGTTTTCTAGTTCCTACTGTACCAACAATCTGCATAGTAGAGTAAGATGGGATGCCCATTATCGCATTCAAGGATATGTGAGGGTTCCCCTGCACCAAATTTTCTACAGGCATTGTATTATTTTCCCTTATCTCATCCACTTCTCCTAACTCATTATCTGATCCTTCATCTACTTCTACTATGAAAAGTTGCTTCCTGCCTTTACACACTCTGCTATGCCCAGCCACAAATTTTTCATTACAAAAGAAACACTCATTTCTTGCTCTCTTATCTTCCAAAAATTTAGTATTGACAGTGTTGACTTGTTTTTGGAGTGGAACCAAAGCATTTGATGGTGCAGAGTTGATTGGGGTGGCTAATAAAGGTTGCTTAGCTACACTTGTTAAGGCAGTGGTTCTAGGATAACTAGTCCTGTAGCTTGCACTTATATGATTCCCCTGTTTAACTCCTAATGACTTATTTGCTCTATCTTGCATTCGGGCTAATGAATGGGCCTCTCTTAAGGTCTGTGGCTTAAACATCCGAATTGGACATTTGATTTCTGGTTTAAGGCCTTCCACAAAAAGACTAACTGTGTATTCCTCTACTAAATTCACCTTAGTCAACAGTAAGTCAAACTCATCACAATAAGAATCTAAGTCACCAGTTTGTACCAGTGCCTTAATTGCTCCCATGGCATCCTCTATCAGATTTTGAGCAAATCTAGCAGATAATGAACGCATATACTCGTTCCACTGTATATCCTTAATATCACGACCACTGGGCTTAATATAAGCAAGATGCCATGCTAAGGCTCGTCCTTCTAAGTGTAAAGCAGCATATCGTACCTTATAGTTGGCCAGAGTCTCATCTAACATGAAATAGTGTTCGCACTTGTATAGCCAGCCCTCAACATCATCGCCTTCAAATTTAGGGAAATCGAGTTTTGTTAAGCGGTTATTATTACTTCTCCCTTCTTGACCACCGCTTTGTTGTAACATCCCGATCTCTTTATTTCCTTGTCGTTAGTTTGACCATTGGTCAAACGTGTGCCTTCCGTTAGTAGATT
>JAOEHQ010013750.1:0-15765 GCA_025447715.1 Asclepias incarnata
TAAAAGTCTTATTGTCTTTTGTCCAGGCGCAAGCCCAGAAGTTGTTTCTCTAGCATTATCAGCTGGATTAACAAAATTTATTTATCCTTCACCTAATGTCCAAGAAATTGGCTTATTACCAGAAGGCATGAAGAAAGGTATAAAAAACTTTCGAAAGAAGATTGCTGCTGCCAAAGATGCAAATATCTTCATCAAGTGTAATTCTACACTACCAGATTGGTACCAAGGAAATTCTTTCCAAGCCTACCATCATCTAGAAATTGGCCTCGCCAAACCAAGAACTGTTAAGCCTTCCAGAATTATGGAAGAAAAACATGAAGACCCTGAAAACTGGGTTGAAATTAGAGCAAAGGGATTCATTAAAATCCTTAATAATTTGCAAAAAATAAAAGCAGGTAGCTTCACAAAGGTGAATTATTGCAGTGACCACTGCATCATCACCAGTTACAGTGTAAACCCACTGCCAGCACACGAGAAAGAGGTGCTAAAGATAATGGAGAATCGGATTCTTTTCAATAATGTTGAAGCCGGTCCTACCACTAAAGAAAAGCTTTGTCAAGAGCTACAAATAATAGAAGGTCATTATTGCACCATCTGCAAGGCATCTTCTACAGAAGAAAGTGGTCCCTCCACTAATAAAGAGTCATCTTACTTTTCAGAAGAAGACACTCAAGAGACACATGGGTATGTCTAGAAAAACGTCATGCATGACGATTAATTAGGGACACTTTAGTCCTTTTGTAAAATCCACTTCTACTATATAAAGAAGTAGGATTTATTAGGAAAGGATCATCGAATGTTGAGAACACACACTTAGCATCGAATCCTCTGCACATATACTTTCAATATTTTTAGTTTATGGCTTGTGAGTAAAACCTCCCTTAGGGAGGAATAATGTAAATATCAAGAAGTTTCTTAACATTTGGTAAGAAACAGTTATGAAATAAACAAGTCTTTCTTTTATATCTATCTTCTTAATCATAAATCTTCTGTAAAACCTGGAGCCCTGGAGCCATGTTGAAGTACCGTTTAGGCAGGTGGCCGTGAGGGAAATTAATGGTTGGGTTGGTCTCTTGCAGAGTACAAGGTTTTGACGGAGAAGATGAAAAGGAAAGAAAGGTATGATTATTTTTAACTGTTTCTTAACTATAGTATTAAAACTTCATGATAAATTACTTATTCTTTCTTAAGGTTTAAAACAAGTATAAAAACTAAAAAAGAAGAAAAATTTGATTTTATATCAAAAATAATGATGATTTCGTATCAAAATTACCTGAAAAAGGAAATGAAAAGGATTAATCAATCGATTATCCAGACCAAAGAAATAATAGAGTCGTTAACCACCTCTATTAATAATGAGTTAACTAACCAGACTGTAGAAATATTTCTACTTATCTCGCTAAAACTCTCCCTAGTTCAACTAGAGGAAGAAAAAAGACAGTTATCTTTACAGATATACTAATTCATTAAAGAATAATGGGTCCATACCTAAAGTTCTTGAAACAAGAAATCAAAAGGATTAATCAAGAGATTATCCTTAATAAACAAAAAACTTCCGCCCTTAATCGGCAAGAAGATATAGCTCAAATTATTGCGCTAAAACTTCATTTAGTCCAACTAAATGAACAAATGAGACGCTTGTCTCTACATATATATTAAACAAATGACTCAAATGACTTCTGCACCCTTATCTGGTTACGCATTTAGGGTGTGTTTGGTATGGAGAGTTGAAACCTAAGAAATGGAAATGATTTCATTTCCGTCGTTTGATAAGGTGGAGAAGTGAGGAGCACGGAGAAATGAATTTCTAGAGAAATGATATTCTATGTAATTTGATTTCCATCCAAATTGGAGAGAAATTGAGTTCAAGAAGAAAGATTTTTCCGCCATTTTTACTTGAGAAATGAGGCACCATAAAAAAAGGGGGATATAAATTATTAAATCACGTGCAAGGCACATTCCTCATAAAAATATCTACCAAACCCTATTATTCCTCTCCTCTTTTATTTGAGCCAAAAAGTTGTAGGTAGTAAAGCATATCATCTCCTTCTTCTAGTTTGCAAGATCGGATGGAATTCTAAGTTCATCAACTAATTAATAGCAACATATAGTTGTATCATATATTAACAGCAACATATTATTATTATTGGAGGTAGGAATTAGTAAAGCATATATTATCTTTTCTTTTAGTTTGCAAGATCTGTGTGATTACCATGTATCGTGGATTTTTATAAACAAAAATTATTTCTATAATCTATTCATTTAATTTAAGTTTCTTACATAATTTGTTTGTGTCAGAATGATGTTATTTTTCCATATGTAAATCATTTTTAAAAATAAATGAAGATCATAATATTATAGTTAAAATATATTTTGATTTCTCTGATTATCCTACCAAACACAAGAATTGATTTTGCTCATTCCCTAGGTTAATTTCTCTGTAATTACCAAACAGAGGAATTCATTGAATTTCTCAGCCAATTTCATTTCTCTTTATTTCATTTCTTTATTCATTTCATTTCCTAGAATTTCTCCATACCAAACGTGCCCTTAGAACCATCCCAAACCATTTCTAGTCTTTTAGAAAAAAAATTCAAATTAAAAATAAGCCTTGTAATTTCCTTCATCAAAACCAAAAACGTTCAAAACATTTCAACTTCCATTATGTACGTTAAAAACATTTATATTACCCACCCGCTACACATTAAACCCAAACCCACGCGCTAAGCACTTCTTTCCTTTCCTTTCATTTGTTCTCTCGATCATCATTCATCACCCCTCTTTCCAAAATTTAAATTCCATAAACCCTAATTTTACAAACCCACATATAAAAAAATCCCCAATTTTAATCTGCTCATTTCTTTACCTCCCCCCCAACCACCAAAAGCAAACCCTAATTTTTATGTGTATGTATATATATTAAATACATACATATGCATATATACACTAGAAGGAAGATGAAGCCTGTTTGTGACAACAACAGCAGCAAAAAAAGTAATCTAGAAGTTTTTGATTTCAAAGATGAAGCTTCTGATTTTGGAATCAGGATTCAAACCAATAATGCTATTGATAAATATACCTTCCTTGCTACTGGTAATTTTTTTTATTTTATAAATTTATGTATATTTAATTGAATTTTGTATTTTTAAGTTTGTTTTTGTTTTTATAGTGGGCTTTTGGAATCTGCAAAGAAAAATATTTTTTTTTTTTTTTGCTTGTTTATATATTGTTATATAATAATATCTATCTTGACTTTTGAGGTCAAATGTAGTTATTAGATATAGTGGGGTTTATTAAAGTTTTTTTTTAATTTGTTTTGGTAGGGTATTATGTATATAGTTTACTTGGAAATTTAGATATAGAAAGATAGGAGGATTTTAGGGGGTGTTTGGGATAGCTTTTTTTCTTAGGCTTATAGCTTTTTTGCTTATTTTTGAAGAATAAAAGATGTTTTAGTGTTTGTGATAGCTTTTAGGCTTATGGCTTTTGGGCTTATAAAAGCCACTTTAGTATTGGTTTTAAAATAAAAGCCAGCACCCCCTTAGTAGCCACTTATAAAAGCCACTTTTGATTATAAGCTTATACAAATACTATTGAAATAGCTTATAAGCTTATAAAAGCCACTTATAAAATGAAAGCATAAGCTAAAATTTAATAAGCTATGCCAAACACCCCCTTAGTCTCTAACTATTATACTAATAGTGAGCGGAAAAGGTAAAAACTGATTAGTTAAATGAGGTTATCTAAAAGTTTAAGGGAAGGCTCGGGGGTTACGAAATGTGATATGAAAAGTGACTATCCTTGACCCGTTTATGGTTCCAAGAGGTTAAGAACTTAAATATCATTTTGAAGTATATGGAAATGTTAGAAAGTAAGTGATATCTTGATGTGAGTTGTTATTCTCATTAAGAATTTCAAGAAAGGAAATGTTTTTAAGAAGGCAAATAGATTTTTACATAGTGTCAAGATGTACGATGGCTTGTCGTAATTTTCTCATCGGAAAATTAAGTTTCCGCTTTGGTACCCTGATGGTACGTGTATAGTCTTGATTAGCAGAGAAGATACGAACCTGGCTTCCATTCAAGAACACCCAGTTATATGCATGCATATACTTTGTTAATGGAAGATAGTAATTGAGTTTTGTTATGGATTTCATTGTTATGCAGTTTTTTAGTTTAAACTTTCTTTCATTTTGACTGTCAATATTTCTGCATACTTGTCTGCACGAAAGATGGGAATCCACTATAAACATGATACACCAAGGGTGTAAATAAAGGAAAATTGCTATTACTTTGTATAAAGCAGTAAATTGAATCTAAAAATCAGAAAAAAGGTCATCTCAATACTCAATGGGCGTTTGAAGGATTTATATAATTATATTAGATTGTGATAAAACTAGAGGTAGGGAAGCTAATTGGAGGCATGGCCATAGATTAAGGAAGTACATGTGTATTCTAGAATGGAGATAATTCCAGACCACTTATCTAGGTACACCTAAGAACGGTATGTCGCGAAGTGCAATATGTATCGACTTAAGATTACAAATCTAGAAAACGGTTCTGTTGTTTTGCCTGAGGTGGTCTCAATGTCTCATTTATCTGAACTTGTTGGAGAAGATACTTGTTCGAAAAAATTATAATCAGTCATTAATGTTGCTGATACTAAGCAGATAAATATGGTTACAAACATTAGTTAGGATTAAAAATCTCTTTGATCTCTGCAATAGAAATATAATCGAGTTGTACAAAGCCAAATAATTTATTGACACCCATGAGATTTTGAAGTTTAGAGGAATCTTAAACAATCTTAGCTTAATTGGACTCGCATATACAAATGATTCCAAAAAATATGTGAGCGATTCATGGAGTAATATGATGTTCAATATAATTTAATGAAGTTGCGTAGCTTACTTTGTGACCAGTTAGCTTGCATTTTGAGCTTGTTGATGTCAGCTTCTTATGTTTACTGTAATTTTTTGTAGCCGCAGCAGGAAAGACTGTTTCAGCTGAGGAGATCAACTATGTTCCGGTTCTAGACATTGATGCTTTAAACATTAATCACGTGTCTACCACCCTAGTAGAAGATGCTTCTGATAGAATCGTGCCTGGTTCAAAGGAAGTGTTTATAGTTGCTGAACACCCTCCTGAATGTAGTGCAGGACTCGGAACTTTTTCTGAATCAGAGGTCAGTGCACCTGCTGAAGCAGGGGTCAATGTGGCTGTCACGTCAGCTTCATGTAGCTATGTCAAATCAAATTCGCCAATTGTTGATTCGTTACCCAGTCTACCTGAACATGTATGTTCTTATGATCTATTTTTAATGTCTATATTTCATTTGAAGTTCTCACTTAAGCTGAAATGGCTGCAGGATGAGGCAGGTGAAATGGACCTGCATGAAAATGGAAGCATATCTGAGAGATCTCCCTCTTCTTGTGATGAAGCTGACGGTGATGGTATTGACTGAACTCTCATTTTCTTTCTTTTTTGCTTTCTATAGTTTTTCCAATGCCAGGTAGTTCTGATTTACCTCATGAGACACTTGGGCTAGGTTTTTTTATGTGTCATTTTTGCAACTTCTTGTGTCATTCTTATAAGTTTTTAAGATATGGCGTAGGGGAGTTTTTGGAATAATGTTTCAACTCCATGCCCTCTGATATGTTGACATTCTTTTGAGTCATCATATGTTATATGTTATTTTGATTAGCGCCTATATTGTTATTAAATTATTATTTTATTTCTTCAGATGTTGGACCTTCATCAGATCACTGCATTGATGGGTGGGAACCGGTAAGAATTTTGTGTTTTTTATTTTGATTTTTGTTATTTTTGTTTTAACGTGTGGGTGTTTGTCATACCTATGCCAAAGGGGAGCATTAGCTCCACTTTCTGGCCAAGCATTCTGCTTACATGAAATCACATTTCTAGTGGCTTATGTATAATACTATCTCTTAATCCGTTCAATGTTCTTCAGTATGTCTTTGTGAAGCAGAGTGTGTTTGGTGCGGAACTTATGGGATTGTTTGTGAGATTTAACATGTGTTGTTTAAAACTTGGACTCTCATTGATGGAAAGCTTTTGTTTGTTACTGTAAATACGTGCATGATAATTGTTTGTGAACTGTAGTTAGCAATGATTTCAATGGGTTAAGATTTCAATGGTTGTGTTGAGAGGCTATGTACTTCAAATTTTTATAGGTTCTCCTTTGTGATTCATGACTTTTGAATTTGTGGCTCTTGATTTTTTTATTCTAAACCTAAATATTAACACACAAATCCATACATATTTTCAATTTGTCCACCATTGGAATAGAACCAACAACCTCGAATACCGCAAGGCCAAAAACCCTTTGGTTGCTGGCTCTTGAGTTTATTCCCCAAAGATCTAAATTTGATTTATGGACATACTGTAATGTTCAAGCTTATATTGAAGTATGTAACCTTCAGTTCATGCACTTCTTATTAATCATTCATGGGTGTTTTTTGGAGTATTTCTAATGTTTATTTGTGCTATTGACAGGACAGTGAAGATATGACAACAGTTGTCTTCTATCCTGATTACCTGACGTACCGTACTAGTTATTATACAGATTGTATGATATCTTTTACTAGCAGTTCCATAGAAATGGAGGGTTCAAACGAAGATGGAGATGACGAAACCTTCAAATGCAAATGGGAAATCGAGGATATACTCCATATCCGTTCTGATTGGTATAGGCAGGTAAGTCTATCATGTCCTATGTAATATTTAATTTTTTGCTGGGTTCATCTGTAAGGCTTTCTGATTCCTGCAACTATTCTGGATTCTGTGCAGGTTGAGTTGGTGAAGATTCATGTTCTTATAAAGGATACTATACAGGCTGAAACTGTTGAATGCTCTTCAGGTAATCAAACTTCTATTGCTTTATCCTCAATGTTATGGGGTCACTTCAATTATTCTGAAAGGAGCAATTGTGGGCACGTATTATGAGGTAGTCAGGAATAATTTTATTGTTAACTATCATTTAGTTCCTTGACAGGATTCTGAAAAGCTTTATCTGTTTGATATATAATGCCGTTCTTTTGCAAAACTCGATATTAATAGGCCTTTAAAGTACTTATGTGCCATAGGTGAATGTTCATTTGAAAACTATAATTACTTTTCAAAAAAAAAATTTGAAAACTATAATTAAGTTGAAAACTAAGGAACAAATATAAGCCACATTTCCCCCCCTCTTCTTCTTCCCCTTCCTCCCTTTTTATTTTTTTTACCTTGGTTTTTTCATTTTTTATTTTATTTTATTTTATTTTTAAATAAAAACCCATTCCAAAAAAATGAAAATAAAAAAATTAAAAGGGCGGAGCCCGTCAGTCCAGGGTGGAGCCATGGAGGCTAAGGGCGGAGCCCGTCAAGTAGATCACCCCATCACCGATCACTCCATCACCGATCACCCCCTATGACCTATCAACCCACCAGTTACCCCTTATTAATAACCTTAAGGGCGGAGCCTGTACCGTATCATCATCCGAAAAAAAATATATTACATTTTTTTTTTTTGGTATGAGTTTTCATTAAAAAACAAGGTAAAAAAACTAAAAGGGGATGAAAAAGAAGTGGGGAATGTGTGGCTGAGATTTGCCCCTTGGTTTTCGACTTTTTTCTAGTTTTCATTTGATTACAACTCATGTGCCATATCTTATAAATACTATGAATCAAATGCTTCCTTACTGCATCAAATGGTAAATGACCAATTGAGTTGCATTGATGCTAGTAATTATCCTGTTATTGATATGTCCCGTCTCTTATTGTTCAGGCACTGAATTGAAATTTGCTGTTACTGGGCCTGGCTGGTACGAGAGAATTGAAGAAATTGCATCTTTGAATGTCCAATACAAAGCTTTATGGAGCAGCATGCTTGAGCCAGAGTAAGTTCATCTACTTTATTGAGTAGTATGCTTATTAGCGAGTTCTCTAATGTGCCTGCTTTAATGAAAATTGTTACATGTCAATTTATGTTTAATGGGGTGATCTAAAAGTGAGAACATTGAAGACAAAGCTGCATTTAATTGTTCCTACTAGAATTTTTATGATAAGCATTGCTTCTCATATATATACCTTGTAAAAACGGCACATTTATGATTGTTGCAGGGATGCAGTAATTAGACACCCTGGAGTATCCTCTTCAAATTATCTTCCCAAGTAAGTTATGGTTGTATTTGTAATAAGTTCTTGTATACGTCAAAACCACTTCAAGATGGTCTGTATTTAATTTGGCGTAGTCTAATGCTCTTGCATGTCTTGTATTGTATTTTCTGATTGCGTTGGACTCTTACAGATTTGATCCGCCTTTTGAGGAAGTTGTGTATCCAAAAGGTGATGCTGACGCGGTGGTTTTAAGCAAAAGAGACTTTGATTTACTGCAACCAGACACATTTGTCAATGACACCATCATTGACTTTTATATCAAGTATGTTCATCCTCACCATCTTGTGTCTCATGGTTCTTGAGATTTGAAAAAATAAAATTCTAATTTCTATAAATTAATGACAGGTACTTGAAAATTAAAATCAAGCCTGAAGAGAGGCACCGGTTCCATTTTTTTAACAGTTTTTTCTTCCGGAAGCTGGCTGATCCGGATAAAGATCAACTTGATGCTTCTCAAGGGAAGGCTGCTTATCAGCGTGTGAAGAAATGGACAAGAAAAGTCAATCTCTTTGAGAAAGATTATATTTTTATTCCTGTAAATTATAAGTAAGTGATGAACCATGTAATCATTTGCCTTTTTTGTTAATAATTTATCTCCATCAACCGAGAGCGTGAGTTCTTGTCTTTTTCTTCTTCTTTGTTGACAGTTATCACTGGAGTCTTGTTGTCATTTGTCATCTCTGTGAAGTGGCTACACATGAAGGTATTTTTGAATTTCGTGTATATCAGATATGGCTCATGCTTCTCTAATGTTATGATTTGCTTCAGGTGAAGATGCAAATGAGTCAATTAGAGTGCCATGTGTTTTGCATATGGATTCTCTTAGAGGCAGTCATTCTGGTCTAAAAGGTCTTGTTCAAAGGTATCAATAAACAAGGATTAGTCTACACTCAAAGATCATTTAATATGTAACACTTAAGTTTACCTTTGGATATCACAATGCAGTTATCTTAGGGAAGAGTGGATAGGGAGGCAACAGGTGGCATCTGAAGACATCTGCTCAAAATTCGATAATTTGAGATTCATTTCTCTAGAGGTATAAATTAATTCTTTCTAATTTGGTCTGGGGAGTAGATGCTTTTTCTGTTATTCTAGTAATTGATTTATTCCGTTTTAACCAACATAGGTTTTTGCATTTGTGTTATTCATGTGTGATGTGTGGTTTGTGCAGTTACCGCAGCAGCCAAATTTATATGATTGTGGTCTTTTTTTGCTCCACTATGTAGAACTTTTCTTGGAGCAAGCTCCTCTACATTTTAGTCCGTTTAAGATCATAAATAGCTCCAATTTCGTAAGTACAATTTTAAATTTTGATATTATCATTACACATTGTCACATTCTAGTTGTTTGTAAAATATAACCAAAAGTCACTCAATTTCTTACTTTTCAGCTAAATGTGGATTGGTTTTCGCCTGCTGAAGCATCTCTGAAACGAACAGTTATCCAAAGATTAATTTGTGGACTGCTGGAGAATCCCTATCAGGAATCTTTTTCCGCTGCTGGTAATGAAGAACAGTATCGCCTCAGCTTCCCGACAACGAATGTCTACAAGGGTAGTGTTGTAAATATATCTCCAGAGGAATGCAAGCAATCAATCCCTCATCAAAAATCTCATGCTGCTCATGAAATTGGAATCTCTTTAACACCATCATCATCTGTACAATGCGTTGATGATCCTACCATGACTTCGAAGACATCTTTTCAATCAGGGCTGTTTTTAGATGCACCTTTTCAAGCCTTCAACGAAGCAACTACTTTTGACGAATTCAAAGGTTCTGAGGTACTGTTGATCTTCTTTGAATAATCTCATTTAGTTCTTCTCATGTATATAGAATAGACTTAGCAAACGGGTGGGTCGCGTGTGTTGGGTAACCGGTTAAAATGGGGCAGGAAGAATATGACTAGTCTTTGTTAATTTGGGGAACTTTTTGCATCCTAACTACGTCATTTCCCCGCCCGCCATCATGACCTGACATTTTCTAAGTTTTGAAGCAGGAAGATGTGGAAGGTGATGGGCAGTTTGTTTATTCTCAAACGGAATCTGGAATCCAACAAGCAAATGGAATCATACCTGAAGATCTATATTCATCTCAAGATTTTAAAACTTTGGAACCTTGGCAAGTTCCTGGGAACACCAATCTTGAATCATTACCAGAAGCATCAACATCCGTGTGTGAGGATTCCTTAGAACTAGTCAATGAAAGTCGACTTGATTCAGAACTTCTTTTGAAGCAAAATAGAGATCAAACTAGATCGCCGATGCACAACACATTGTCAGAGCGTGTTCATATGGTTGATGTTGATGAAGATGATGATCCTAGATTTCCTGATAGGCAAGGTACTTTTCCCACTGATTCCGTAAACTCCTCAAGGTTGGAATCAGATCTGCCGCACCCCACCAAAAAGATGCGAATGAAATGTGGAGAAGCTCTGTGAATAGTGATTGTGGTAACCAGGATTAGAAGTGATGCTAATGTTTCTTTGGAGGGGGGTCTCTATGGTTTGTGTATGAATGGCGAGTGGATCCCATAACAATTAAGGTCTATTAATCATTTTGGTGCTTTCATGTCGGCTTTTGAGTACATAATCTAATCGTACGTTTGTAAAAAGGCAAGTCATGGGAAAAATCCTTGAAAACTTTGGACGAATGATTTTTTATATCTTAGCAAAACTAAATATTCTAACCATCAAGTTTTCGGATTTTTGCTGATGTTATCGTCCTAGTGATGTCTGATGGGAGTGCCTTGGTCAATGAAGTTTTTCATAATTTTGTCTATTACCTGCTTTCATGTTCTTCAAATTTATGTTTTTTAGTTTGTCCTTTTTTGTGTAAGCTCTTTTGTCTTAAGTTTTTAAACAATCTATATGCTAAATTTAATTGTATAAGCTATATATATTAAAAGAATAATAATCTAAACTGTATTCAAATTACTTGCAAGAGTCGTCTTAGCGAATTTGAAGGGAAAATAGCTTTTGTCATTTTCTTGGCTTGACAAAATTTGTGATAACATCACCAAATTTAATATAGATAACAAATTAACAAGTATGCTTACAAAACCTGTACTTTAATGACATCAGAGTAACTTAACTTCTATATAATGCAATTTTTTAGCACTAGTGGTGATGGATCTGATCGACTGAATGCAAGATTTAAGATTTTAGTCAGTAAATCATAATTCCCGCCGATGGTAAAGTAGTGCTTACGATTTCTAGTTAAACAATGATGAAGTTGAGATGACTCAAATGTTGTCCTTCAGCATAACATCATTTGTAATCTCACTTCAACTCCATCTGAAAAAGGAACTTCCCAATAATACAAGTAAAAAACCCTATTTGGATCGACCAAGGGTGCACATTTTTCAACCATTATAATTAGGCATGATATGGGTGCAATAACTCAAACCATACTCTTGAAAGTTGTTAAAGATGTCAACAGGTTGATTTGGTTTTGTTCAGTTTCACAGTCAAGGGTCGATCTAGTTTTTAGCTTTGTATGGTTGTATCTTATACATATAGAGTATTACCTCCAGACAACAATACCCAATCCTGTCTTGGACGGGGTATAGGAGAGGTAAGATGTAAACAGTTACCTCTACCCAAGGGCAAAGATATTGCTCTGTGACAGAACATCACCTCTAGATAAACACAAAAACAATTCACTAGATCTTTTTACAAAAGTAATGGAACATTGCAATACTGCTCCGATTCGCAGTTGATGTGTTGTGTTCAGTATTTCCTACTTTCATAAAGCATGTTGTTAAAAATAATGCAAATATATAGCTTTAAATGCTAGAACACATGGTCTAGCTGCAAGACAGATGAGTACAAACAAAAAATAACATGGTCCTGCCTCGTATTGCTAGAAAACTGCCAACTTCTCAAGCAAAATTAAGCTACAGTTTCAACCATAAAGTCAATTCAGTAGTTGCACTAACTTAACTAAACATTTCATACCTGGATTGTCACTGGCTAAGATTGAGCCTTGAAATCCAGAAGTCTAGTTGACTAGCTACACAATCCGAGCCAGTGGAACCATATGAACTTATAGTGAAGTAGGTTTTTAATATCACTGGGAAATTATGCCTAGTTCTAAACTTTACCAAAAAGACCAACCCCAAAACTTAAAACCAGCAGATCCCCAAGACCGACAGTTAAGTCATTCATGGTTGTTCATCCACAGGTTCGTTACTAGCTTTAGTAGGTTGTTCAGGCATCATGACACGTCCAGTCAAGGGGTCGACTGGACGTGTGTCACGAGGCCCACCTTTCCGTCCCATTGCAACCATGGGTGGTGGTGGTAGCAACCCTGCCCTGAATAGAAGACGCTGCACTGGATCCGAAGGTTGTGCACCAACTGATAGCCAATATCTGCATAACAAAAGACGTTGAGTGTAAGAAATAAAAGATAACTCCTATCACTTTTCAAATTTAAAATCCATATGTATTTTGCCACCCTATCGTTACCAACTTTCTCTGTTTTTTAGGAATCATGTTATGATAATTGAAGTTTATAGAGAAAAATTTGCCCGTTTACCTCAAGACTTAATCTGTACATGAAAGTATTTTATTTTTTTTCTTCATATGAGGGGCAATAATGTGGCTAGCTTGAACAACTATAAAGTAGACAATCACACTAATAGTTTTCTTAGATGTATTATCAACTTAATTAACTTAGTCATTTGCTAAGACCTAAACTGTTTCGTTTTCAATCAACTATCATCCCACATTGGAGATACAAGAAGCACCAATTTTGGTCTTCTTAAGAAACAAAAGATAGGATCCGACACTAAAAAAAAAAGTATTGTTTACTACCCAAGAAAACATCTTTGTTCGAATATTAACCATCCAATTTAAGATAAGTAACACTCGTCATATTCACACAAAAAAACATGATGTTGACATATGTACCACAAAAAAGTCTTTGTTCCCAATTTATGTGTGTAATTTTTTAAATAATTTTGGCTATTTTCAAATAGAGTTCCATCAAACAAGTATCAGCAAGGCATCCATTGAATTTAATGTTTCATCACAAGGAAGCAATTTGTAATCTAGTGTTTTACCCAACATGTGCTTCTGCAACTATAGTGCACAAAAGAAACACTTCAAACATCTTAAATGTAGGTAGTGTCAATTTTACTTCAAACATCTTAAATGTAGATAAACAAATTGCATAGGAAAACTATAAACCAAAATACTTACTTCACACGTTCGAAATTAAGACCCATTCGTTTACCACCATCTTGACCTGTATTAACCAGTCAGTCAACCAACAATTAGAAACCCATGTATCGGTGACTTAAATTAACAAACATAACAGGAATTACAAACAGCTAGATTCTAGGGGGGTGTTTTGGATTTACACTATGAATGTAACTATCTAACTATTGAGAACTCAAGTTACAATAAGCAGTTCCCAGTAAGCATGTCCAAATCTAAGAGTCAAATACTCGGTTTTTATCTATCATTCTTTAAATAATCAGAATTTGTCATACATTTTAAACAACCAAAACAGGTATAAGTCATTAAGTCTATAACTTAAGCAGCAAACACACATCCAGACACCATCACCTAGACGATGATTTATTATTGACTTTAGATTGCGCCTGCAAAACGACGTTTTCATAAGGCAGGTCTCAAACTACTTTTTCAAAAACATTTTCTCTTTCTAAAAGAAAAATGAAAATAATCACTTTTTCAGATGGTTTGTCAAACACTATTTTCTGACTATTTGTGGTTTGCAAACACCATAATCAGATAACCTAACGGCCCCTTGACATAATCCCAAACATGTTAAAAATTCGAACTTTTAAAATCGTCATTAAAAAGGATAGCTCCCAATTCATAATCCTTTTTTTCACTCATACATCAAAAATCAAAACCTGATCAATCATACTGGAACTAAACTTATTTTCTCTTTGCCTGTCAACAAAGCATAAAACTAAAGCATTTAGCTACTAGAAAACTCATAAGATTAAGCTCAATGACCGAAAGCCAAACAGGAAAAAAAAAAAAAGGAAAAAAATCCACATTTCGCTTATTCGTATTCTAGGCAATCACTCATCATACCAAATTCCATCTCTTCAAATCCCTACACCTTTAAACTGATTTTATATATAAGTGGAACTAAGCTTATAACACTATTTTTGAGATTTTCTGATCAATACAATAATGATATCCAATCCGGCAACGAACAGTGTAGGGCAAGACCGATGTAGACCGTCATACCCCTATCCGAGAGTAGAGATAAAATAAAAATTATACCAAACTACAAATACCATTAATTAACTATAACACAAAAAACCCAAAAATTAGCCCCAAAAATCTTGAATAATTTCTCATTACAAAACATTAATTACAAACCCAAATTGTAAACTGATGTCTCCAACCAACCGAGTTTTGTAAATCTTGACATTTTTAAACATAAAAATTTAATCTTGAAAAATAAATAGAACGTTATAAAAAAAATGGAAAAAAAATAAATATATATATATATATATATATATATAATACCTGGTAAAGGATTATAATAACCCAAAACTTCAATATGTTTGCCATCTCTTGGGGATCTGCTATCTGCTGCCATGACTCTGTAAAATGGTCTGTTCCGGCATCCTAACCGAGCCAATCTTAGCCTAACCACCATCTTCTTTGCTTAAGACTGTGTGTGTTAGTGAGGGTATGCTTAAGACTGTAAAAGGGTTTGGTTGATTATGGATATACAACAACAACCGATACTCAATCCGGTTTGAGGGTATGGTTGATTATGGATATCCGTATGTATAATGAAAGGAAAGTAACCGGAACACTATCCATATATTGGATATATATGTGACCGGGCCTAAGATATAGGGCCGGGCTTAAGTATAGGTTTATTATGGGCCGAGCAATAATAAGAAATACTCACTTATTTCTATATTAAAAATAACAATGTTCTACGCAAATTGTCATAAAAGGAAGCCAGTCAACCTCGAATCTTCGAAAAATAATTGTCAGTCAACCATTATTCATATTATAAATATCGTCAGAATTTTTCAGAAGACATTCAAGTCTAATCAATTCATATTCAATATTCGGTACATGAATATTCTATTTCTGTCAATTAAGTCTTATCATATTTAATATACAACCATTGCTACCTTAGACTCGCCAAGAGTTTGTTAGATTCGTACTGAATTCTCAGGAGTTGCAGTGGTAGTACACCAAACCCATCACCGTCACTGGACCTGTCATTTTAGGTTCAAACATTGGCGTCATCCGTGGGACACGAACCCACCCTGTGGATGTGCCACTTTTAAAAATTTTAAAATATATTATTGTATTTGATTTATTTTTATCTACAATTTGATATAAATTTTATTACAACAGGAGACCAAAAATATAATAACGTGTGTTATTACGTACTAACTATATAATAGTAAATGTTAACGTTGCATTTGTTAGATACAAACTTTTATTATACTGTATACATAATAATAAAAGATACAAACAATAATGGATAATAAAATATTTTATATCATTTATCTAATCATCAACATTAATACAGGTTTTCACACCTACTGAATTACGGTTAGGAAATTTAATTTGG
>JAOEHQ010013761.1:0-15764 GCA_025447715.1 Asclepias incarnata
AAAGGGGTGTTTACTATGTTTGAAAACATTATATTAACGAAGTTAATTAATTAATATTATTAATATACATCATCAAAAAGGCAAATTACATATCCATAAGTGTCAATTAAAAAAACTAAAAAAAAAAGAAAGAAATATTGCTCAAACTTGATCCTAATTTTGAGGATAAGGTCCTTTGTATTTCCAAAAATCACTCTCTCAAATTTTGCTAATGCCATGTGCAAGACAGGCCATACCGCTTATTTAAAAGTGAAAAAGCCACGAGCCCGTATAACTGAATAAGAAATTTTGTCATTTCCCTATAGCTGGATTATCCTATTTTTGTTTGCTTCCATCATCAACAAATATTTCATACTTGTATTCCTTTTTAAAATAACTTAAATAAATAAATATCTCACATATCTTATCTATATTTTTATATAAAGCATCATTTTTATTTTTATTTTCCTTCTCAAAAAAGCAATTGATCTACTCAAATTATCCCTCTTCTTCATTCACTAATTTAAACATCTCCACTTAATATACTTATAATACCATTAATGAATTAATTTACAACAAACTCCTAAAATAACTAAATTTCCCCTTTACATCAATAGCATATACTACTCGTTGCCGTCATCACCACCACCAACCGCCGCCATCGCCGCCACACCGTCACTACCACCATCGCCGTCACACTGCACGAGTATTCATCTATATATATATATACTAGTCTTAGGACCCGTCCGATGGACGGATGGTTTTAAAAAACACATATCTTATAACTTTTATTTCAATATGTAGTGTTGTTATGATAATTTATATAATATTTTACAACAAAATTGATCTTTAGCGAGTTCCTGTACCGATGTTTATAATTTCTATGACGAGTTATTGATATATGTATGAGAGCGTCAACTTGTTTTGGAATTATATCATTCACAAACACAAGTGTTCTTTCCATTTTCTTTTTTTATTAAAAATGGTTAATATGATTAAATATTACTCATATTAAATTAAGTATACAACATGTCTAAAAATAAAATACAAAAAAATATACATATTTCTGGATTAAATCACAATGATATACAGATTTAAAAAGAGAACAATAACAAACATATGTAATAAAAAAAAAACATTTTTTAAGGCAATGAAACATACTTGAAAGAAATAAAATATAGTGAAACATAAATAGATTAATGGATTTAACACATAATCATAAAAACGATTTGTTAAAATAAAGCAATTACAAAAAAAAAGGTTTATTAAAATAAAATAAAATGAAAAAAAGACTAAAGAAAAACATATTTAAAAATACCCATCTAAAAACATATAATTATAAACATGTTATAAATAAGCATATATAAATAAAAAGATGCCAATAAAGTAATAACATATATGATAAAATATATAAATTTTACATAGGTTAGTAAACATAAATTTGATTATCAAAAAAATAAAAATAAAAAAATAATAAGAAATGTAAATACTAAAAATATAAACACGTATGAATTTATTGATTTTAATGTTGTATTTTTTTTATTTATACAGATGAAAGATTGATTAAGATAAAGATATATATATTAAATATAAAAAATAAGGTATAAAATATTATTTATTTTACTTTAATAGTTGTTTTATTTGAACTATAATTTATATATATATATATATATATATATATATTAAATTTAGTTAACATGTTATTCTACTTTACATACTTTCATAGTATTAAAAATAGGGTCTTTTTAAATGTGTGCTCACATAACAAATGTTTAAACACATTAAATAAAATAAAAGTTTTTATAAATACAAATAAATATATTTAATAGATATTAATTAGACAAAATGTACTATTTTAATATTAAGATTTTTATATTTCAAAAGTGACCAATTTCATTTAATATGTTTAAATATGTGTAAAAAAAACCTTAGATTTAGCTAATATGTTATTTGTAGAATGTGAACGCAGGCAAGTTAACGTTGATTGTAGAATTAGTAAATGAAAAGTATGAAACAATAATAAATTAAATTAAATTAAATAATAATAATTAGTTAACTAGTAGTCGTAGTAATTAATAAACAATGTCCGGTAGTACCGAATCATTATCATGTAATTGGAGCAGCACTCTCTGCTCCAACTGAATTTTCAACTGTACAGCTAAGCTGCTCCTCTTTCTCTTTCAATCTCTCTCTCTCTCTCCCTTCTGTCTATTCACCAAATTCATTCACATTTTTTATATAACACACAAGAACACAATGAAGGAAATAATTAAAAATAAAATGGTTAACCAATTACACCGTCGTAATTCCTCCGCCTCTTCCACCGCCTCCGTCGATTACACCTCCGGCGACCGTCTTCTTTTTAAATTCTCCGGCCTTCAAGCTCTTCAGGTTCTCTCTCTCTCTCTCTCTCTCTCTCTATATATATATATATATATATATTTCGCCCTGTCTCTCTCTCTCTCTCTCACGCACACACACACACACGCGAACTATAGATACATCTTCAGCTTGATTGTACGGAACTGTGTGTTGTTAATTTATATGATTTCAGGTAGTTTAGAATGATGTAAATATATGTAATGAATTTATAATACTGTATTATGTATAGAGTTTCCAGACATTTATTGAATAGACTATGTGTAATGAATGATAATGTTATTTTATATCTATTTCCGGAAAAAGAATGAAATAAGTGCTGCGTTTAAGATGAAATGACGATTAATAATCATAGGAAATACAAATAGTGATTGTACTGATTTTTGATGTAGAAACGAGTGAATGTATGTTATGTTGATCTTCGCGATCTATCTAGCAGTTAGCCTGTTAGTGTTTCATTTGTAGTATTATCGTCTTTCAGGTATATGTAGTTCAATTAAGATGATATGATGTTGATTTAAGGCGGCACAGTTTGTCTATGGAAAATTTAGGCCAGTGGCACTAATTCATCGATAGCATGAAGAGATAGTTTCAAGTGATTGAGGTGATTTTTATTAGTGAGGGGAGTCACTGTATGAATTGTGTGCATTGTATGCAATAGCCTTGGCTGCCTCATACCCAGTAAGGCAGTAAGCTAAGAACACAATGACTCAAAGAAACATTATTGGATGGAACCTGAAGAAAATTTAAAGCTTACTAGTACTGCTAAGAATCTGATAAGTTATGAAGAAGTTTAACATAGTTAGAGTAATAGATACAGTTTGCCGCTTCAGAAAGGAACTTATCCAACAAGTTAGTAACATTGTAAGTTTTAACTGCTATGAGCAAAGACTTGAAACAAAGCTATGCTGTGAGTTGGTGTTGGTTAAACAGAAATGCATGTGGATTTAAACCATACATGTAAGTATGTAACTATGTAAGTCAGTGGTGGTAAATATCATTGTGTCTAGACTCTAATGTCCACTGAAACACCTTGATATTGATTTCTGATCAGCAGAAGGGCTGTTGATCACTTTAGACCATTTTGAGTTAGCCATCCGTAATGTATAGGGGTCAGCGAGTGTCTTAAACTTGTGAGCCTGTTCCTGCATCTCCTTTGTAACATTGTTGAGCGAATTGATAGATTGTAACCATCAGAATCTGTTTCATACTCTATGTAACCTTATATTGTTGTAACTCGTAACTATTGGAATTTGTTCCGATAGTTATGTATTTATCTCCTAAAATTGTAACTACTGGAATCTATTACATAGTTTATATAACCTTACGGTGAGTTCTAATGACAGCTGGATTCTTTATGTTTCACATGTATTTAGCATATGGTCTTTGATATATTTGTAACTAGTGGAATTTGCTTCATAGTTAGTGTCACCTTATATTGACTTCTAATGATCCTGGCCTATGATGTTGCGCAAGTAGTTATCTATTTCAATTTCAGTTGTGATGGATCCTATTTTGTTAAGCACACCCTGTTGCAAATTCGCTCAATCTGTTTTGCTCTTCCAGGTCCCCAAGGGATGGGATAAGCTTTCAGTATCTATCATCTCTGTAGAAACAGGAAAAACTATTGCCAAAACAGGTAGAGCATCAGCACAAAATGGAAATTGTCAATGGACCGAGGACTTGTCAGAATACATCTGGGTTCCTCATGACTATGCTTCGAAAGGGCTTGAGCAATGCCTGTATAAGCTTCTTATTTCAATGGTCTGACCCGTTTCTTGTTTCTAATTTAAGTTTCCGTTTGATTATATATGTTTTTGCAATTTTGCCCATGTATGGTAATACATCATTCAACTAATAATCTAGGATGGTGTCTTTTGGCAGGGATCTGGCAGATCTGGCATCCTTGGAGATGTTACAGTAAATTTGTCAGTTCACTTGAGTTCAGAAACTCCTATTTCCATTGCTCAACCACTAAAAAACTGTAGTCATGGTACAATTCTACAGGTTAGTCATCACTCAGATGCTTCCAACCTCTTTTAGAAAACCCATAATCCTTTTACTTCAATCTTAAGTAGGATGATGATTCATATCATTATAATTTTTAGTGCGTTTTTGTGCTTTTGTTTGTGTCTTTAGACATATCTTCACATAACAAATTGGTATTTGCAGTTCTTTTTCATCTGTAGAAAAATAAATTTATTGTATATGAGTATATCCTTTCTAGGAGCCATCATTGATTATGTGTACCATAGATCTTGCGTTAGACTTATATTTAACTATTTTTCTATCCTTAAGAAATAAAATTTATAACTCTCTTTGGATTTTTTTTCTTACAGGCGGAAATTCAGTGCCTAACACCCTTAACAAATCTGAGGTTTGTTCAACGGCAAGATGAGTTTAATGTTTTTTATGTTAGTCGTTGGCATAAGTTCTAACATGCTAGATCTTTCAGGAATGACAGATGGACCGACACTGACTCTTTCACAGAAGATGCCAATGCTTCTGACGACCTCGATACAACGTCAGAGGTGTCTGATGGTAGAGTCACCAAGAGTCCAGAATCTTCGGTGAGCAATAACTTCGTGTATACGTCTCAAGCAGGCGGGCTCAGTAACAGGGTACTTTTTACTAAACTCTGAAATAATGTTAAATTACTTAAACATCTTAAATGTCCCTCTTATGGATCCTAAGCATCTCTCTTTTTCATATTTTCTGTCTTAAAAAAATAACAACTTTACCTATTCTCTTCTCCATGCACAATTCAAAGTATACCCCTTTCTGCCAGGGATGGTATCTAGCATTTAGTTCCACTTAACTAACTTGTCATAAAATACAATTCATAAGAGGTTCTAATGGTGCTGTGAGTCATTCAATGATTTCGTCATCGGTTGCTGTACATTTATTTTCACGCCTTAAAATTTTGACTAAAATATTTTTGTTCTGCTCAACAGACAAATATCATCCAGCAACAAGTGTGTCATTAAGTTGTATTACATGGTCAACCCCAAGTTTGTGAAAGGCAGATATCATTTGAACTATTACTAATTTTACTTTAAAAACTGGAGGTGACAAAATTGGCTGGTTGGGTAACAGGTCAAAACAGGCAACTCTTTGGTACATATCTAAATAGGCTGGTTGGGCTGGGTTGTGTTGATCAAAGCACTTTTTCTCCATTATGTAATTTTAATTCATGACTAATTAGTGTGTCTAACACGATTAAAACTTTTATTTCAAGAACAATCTTCTTTTTTCTATTAAAATGACTTGGTAGGTTCTCTGTGGAAAAGAACTATACTTCTTACAACTTTCTACCTGTTTGACCTTCTTCTTTGAAGCTAACATTTTTATCTGACCCGTTAAAGATAAAAAAGAAAAAATCCCCGGAATCAACCCATAATTATCTACATAGGTTGAAATTGCCACTTTCATTAAAAAGAAACTCAAAGTGGATGAACCTTAATCTTATGCATAATACCTTACCTGTTGCACAGGATAGATACTTATCTGGAGGGGAATCGGGTTGTAGCTTTGATTCAATGGATGATTCTTTTAGCAAGGAAAGTTATTCCCCCCTTAGGAATATAAGTGAAGCTGCAAATGATCTAATTGGACGACTAGATTCTATTGGCTCTTCAAATAGTGCACAATATAGCTCATATAATGTCCATGATTCTCCCAAACCAAGTCATTCTCCTTACAGCTCAGGATCGGGAAAGCATATTTTTAATCAAAGACAAGATTCAGGAAAAATTTCACACTCAATTCCCGCACCACCATTACGAACTTTTGGTTCCACTGAGTTTGTCCTGGAATCTGAAGGAGCTACAGTGGATGACCTTAGGGCAGAATCAAAAATGTGGGAAAGAAATGCACGCAAGTTAAAAGTTGATCAAAATTTCTCTAGGGAGGAGTTCAGAGACCAAACAAGGAAGTTACAAAGTGCAAGTATGGAGATTATTGCATTGCATACAGAATGTGACAGTCTGAAGCACGAAATCAGCTACTTGAAAGTTCTCCTGGATGAATCAGAAGTCAAAGAAAAGGCTGCCAAAAGTCTAAAAGATGATATCCACATTGAATTGCAACAAGAAATAAAATTCCAGAGAGATTTGAACAACAATTTGTCCCTGCAGCTAAAGAAAACACAAGAATCAAATCTCGATTTAGTTTCTGTTCTGCAGGAACTAGAAGAGACCATAGAGAAACAGAAGTTGGAGATAGAGAGCCTTAATACTTTAAAGGGAAAGATTAAGGAGCTTGAGAGAGATTGTAATGACCTTACTCATGAAAATCTTGAGCTTGTATTTAAGCTTAAAGAATCAAGTAAGGATCTTTCAGCTTGTGTTAAATCTACCGAAGATCCTGAAATGATTGAACTTAAGTGCGAGATACAGAAGCTCAAAGAGGAGGCAAAGAATAGTGAGCTCATTAAGGTAGATGACGATTTCCTGCAAATTCGTTGTAGTGATCTAGAATGCAAGTGTGTGGAATTAGAGATCATCATCCAAAGTTTCAAGGATAAAGCTTGGTATCTTGATGGTGAACTTAATAAATATCGTGAAAAAGCAGAAGAACGAGAAAATGAGGTTACTGCGTTAAAAGAATTACTGAAACTGCAGCAAGAAGAAAAACATGAAAGTAAGTACCTTGTAACTATTTGGGCTAATTGCATAAAACGGTAACCAACTTTGGTCCAGTTTGTATTTCAGTTACCATCTTTTTGCTCCAAAAAAATATTTAACTTTCTAATTTTTTTAGAAAACCCTCAAAACTTCAAAATTGGAATTGAAAGTAAGTTTAACCCAATGAATTTTTTTTTCTATGTTACCCAGAGAAAACAATAGCATTGCAGTAAGTTTGACTATGTTGAATTGTTTCTGGCCTGATGCCTGAGAAACCGATTACCTGGTGGCAAGATTGAAAATCAAGTGTTTATTTCCGGGACAAATGAAGCTCGTTACCTGAAATAGAAATCGGGCCAAAGTTGGTTACTGTTTTATGTAACTTGTCCTTTATATTTATATACGAAGTTGATCTTATGGTTAAGTGTGGATGAGTGGATCGTCCACTTGTTATTTGAACATCATGCCCTTTCGATACAAAATATAAGCAAAGTGATTGGACGCATAATAATATGTGTGTGTATGGTTTTGACAGTTAATATTTTGGTATGTACAGATTCATCCGCTGGAGCAGGGATTGCCGGGTCTAATTTTAAGGACGATAGTGGCATACTTGAGAAGTTAAACACGGAGCTAAAATCCAGGGTGAAGGAGCTGGGCCAGAAATTATTGGCAAAAATCTCAGAAAATGAAGCGCTCAAATCAGATAGTTTCTTAAAGGATAGGGAGATTCAGCGTTTAGACACTCAAGTGTCTGATCTAAACTTATTAAAGAGTCAATTAATGGGAGGTTTAAAAGCAATGCAAACCGAAAGTACAATAATCTCTGAATGTCTAGATAAAGTAAAAAGTGACATGGTGGTGCTCAACGATACAAAAGAATCCCATGTTGCAGCCAACAAGATTCTTGAAAAGAAGTTACTCGAGCTTGAGAGTTGTAACAAGGAATTGGAGCTGCAGCTAACTGAATTGGAAGTAGAGAATCTACACTTTTCAGAACGTATATCTGGATTGGAACCTCAGTTGAGATATTTGACTGATGCAAGAGAGTCAAGTCGCTTGGAGATGCAACATTCAGAGACACGTGCCATGAATTTACAGGCAGATATAAAAAAACTAGAAGAGGAAGCTGAAACGTGCAAGGATAATATGAGACGGAAATTTCAAGAGATGCAAAAACGGTGGTTGGAAGCTCAAGAGGAGTGTGAGTATCTAAAAAAATCAAATCCGAAGTTACAAACTACTGCAGAAAATTTAATTGAAGAGTGCAGTCAACTTCAAAAGTCAAACCGGGAGCTAAGACAACAAAGACTCGACTTATATAACCGCTGCACACTTCTGGAAGCAGAACTGAGGGAGTCGCAACATGATTTCTCCAAGTTTTCTATAAACCTGGAAATTTTAGAAGGCAAATTTTCCTTGATGATCAATGAGATTGCTACAAAAGAGCAAATATTTGATTCAGAACTAGAAGCTTTATATCTTAAAAATGAAAAGCAGACAGAGAAGCTTATTATGGGTGAGAATTTGTTCAATCAGATGTATTCAGAAAAGATGTCTGAAATTGAAAACCTTCAACAAGAGGTGAAGCATCTTAACACACAGATGTATTCAAGTCGTGATGAAAGGGATAGAATGGCTTCAGAAGCAGTACATAATATGCATGTCTTACGTGCAGAAAAGCATAAACTGGAAAAAGTTCTAGAAGATATCACAGAAAATTTCAGATCGTCTGAGAAGAAGCTTGAAGCGGTCCAACTTGAATATGAAGAAAAAATTCAAGATCTTACAGTTGAGCTTGCTTCTTCCAGAGAGAACCATGGAGTTCTGGAGGCAAATCTTAAAAAAGTAATGGAGTTATTGGAGTATACAAGATCTAATGAAGAAAAGTTACGATTTACAGTCGGTGAGGTTGATGGTAACCTTAAACAATGTGAATACCAAAGTGCACAATTAACAGAAGAAATCACAAGTCTTCAAGATCAATTGCAGAAAATTCCAAGTTTGCAGGATGAAGTAGTGGCTCTTAAGAACTCACTCAATGATGTGAAATTTGAGAATGAAAGATTGGAAGCCTCATTACAATTGATAACCGGGGATTATAAAGAATTAAAGGAGGAGAAAGCTTCATTGTTGCAGAGAACATATAGCATGCAGAAGGCGGTGATCGAATTAGAGGATTATAAACATAGTAAAGTTGTGTTGGAAGAACAAGTTATGCGTCTTCAAGGTGATCTAACTGCTAGGGAAGCATTATGTGCACAGGATGCTGAGTTGAAAAACGAGCTCGGGCGTCTGAAACGGTCAAATAGTCAACTCCAGTGGAAGATAAATTCTCTTCAAGACGAAAAAGATGAATGCATGAAGAATGCTCAAGTTCTTGAAGAGAAATTGGAGCAGACGAAATATTTGAACCCAGATGAAATTGAGTGCTCTACTAACAACAGTGCTATATCTTTCAGATCAGATAGTATGAATAGTCTTCACGAGCACATGAAGCTCCCAGAGGTCCATACGAGTTTCTTTCTTTATAGTATTATACTAGTATATTACTGTATATTTTATCAATAAATGGATTATTTGACTTCTAATTTCTTTTTTCATGCAACAGGATGTTGAAGCAAAAATCCAGTTACTTGAAAAGGAACTTGCTGAGGCTTTGGAGGCAAATGACATGTATAAATCCCAGATTAATAGGTAATTAACAAAGAACTCATCTGGCTGCAATCTTTCCACCATTTATTTATAAAAATAAGTTGCTCGAGGTTGTGTTTTATTTCTAACGAGTCAAACGGGTAAAAATAAAACGGGATATTTCTTTCATGCGATGCGCCTGTTTATGTACACCCTATGCCATTGAATTTGTGTAAGTGTTTCAACCTGGTAATTGAACTTGTAAAGTCCCACCCTGTTAATCTCAATTTGTTTTTTTGTACACATCAAGTCTTTGAAAGTAAAATCTCAATGGACAAATTTACAAGCTCAATGGCTAGTGGTCTAAAGTAAAATATAAGTTGCATAAGATAGTACAACTGTGAAAGCACGTTGCTATGACATGCAATAGCACAGTAAAAGATGGCATTAAAGGAAACGGGTTATACATGTCGCAAGTCAACCAAAGTTTATTTTTAAAGCATAAAGCCTCCTAACTCGTTTTCTTGTTAAAAAAGTAGATTATAATTTGCATGATATAACTTTTTGTGGTCGTATTTGATGTACTGATGTTTTACAGAAATTATTTAATAATTCTGGACAAAAAGGTCAACCCCATCAAAAATGACCCGTTTTGATTGCCACATACCCTGCCTATTTTGCCATCCGACTCTAATGAAAATTATATGCACATTTTAACATACACCAAACCCATCTCAAATTACAAAGGAAAAAGCTCTCACTTCCTTTGTATTTCCAGCTTCCTGTCCAAGGGACAGATTCAGCAGTTCAACATTCCCCTGGAAAGTGAAGTCGATGGCAAAATAGTTGACAAAGAACACGAGAAAGATGAATTAAAGGAACTTCAAGAACGCTATCTCCACATGAGCCTCAAATACGCTGAAGTAGAAGCTCAAAGAGAAGAGCTTGTCTCAAAGCTAAAGGCAGTCAGGCCTGGAAAGGGCTGGTTCTCATAACCTCAGGGACATATATTCTTACATTCCAGGTATACTTTATCTTTTCTCACTTATTAGATGTTAATACCCAGGAACAGTACATTTGAAGAAAACCAAATATATGTGACTATATTCTTGGAGGAATAGCATAATACATAGCATGTAGTAAATAGAAACAAAAAAGATGAGGTAGATAATATATATATTTTTTTAATGGGCATGTTTCAGCATATGTATGCCCACCTTTATCCTAGTTTAGGACATGCTATGTAAAAACACAAGTTGTGTTACGTGTACATGTTGTATCTTATTAAAAGTATGAGGAAGTTTTCTTGTGTTGTTACATACCGTCTCTTCATTCTCCATCATAATTTTGTTCTGGCCGGTGATCATTTGGAATATCAATGTCCTCCAATCAACTCTTCATAAGGATTAACTGTATATCCAGTTGGTGTTTCTTAACATTCATTAGCAAATGGCTTTGGCTCAACATTTTTTTTCATCTTTCAGATATTTGAAATCAAATGATTCCTTTAATAAGTACTGTAATGTTTAACGAGTAATGATATATGTGACTAATTTGGTAGGCCTAAAAAACATGCCTAAAAATCTGATGCGGGCACATGGATTCCACTCATTCTCCATCTTAATCTTAACCTTTGATCTGCCATGTATCAACACCAAATTTTAGGCATGTTTGTAAGCCTATCAAATTAGTCACATTTATCATTTTTCATGTTTAATATTTGGCACTTTTTGGGTGTTCATGAGTAAATAACAAAAAGAATGAATAAGTTTGTTGCAACATTATATTTGCACTTGTCAAATAAATAACTAGAAGTAATTTCAGATGCAACCGATAGTTTTACTATGGTTATTTTGCAGCAAAACTGTAATGTTTAACACTGCCAATTTCAGTTGTAGCTGTTAGTTTAGTATGAAAGTAGTGATGTCAAACTATAGTGTTTATTTTGCATTTTTACAGAAACTGTTAGTTTACTATGAATCTACTAGTTATATAGACTTTTTCCATGGTTAGTTTTATCACTAACTACTAACTCCAACCCAGTTTGGTTCACAATGTATGGTGGTAAGAAGATTTCCTGTTGAAAATTTATTTTATTATGCAACAATGAAGGAATGAAAAGAAGCCACTTGTTAATCCAAATATACAAATGTGTGACCAATCATCATATAATTAGAAAAACAGTGAGGCAAAAATGACGCACTCTACAGGTGAGAACACATAGAATTTAAGAATCAGGTAGATCCCTTTAATCTTGTTCCTCTGTCAGTTTGTAATCAGTTTACAGTATGGAGTAAGCTCGAATAACCTCAACAATTGGTGCCCGGCACAATGGACATTTCCCTCCTCCACGAATCAACTCATTTGCACATTTTGAACAAGTACACATGTGCCCGCATCTGTACAACATATGTAAACAGTTATGTACAAAGGAAAGTTTTGACATTTTATTAATAGTCACAACACTTTCTGATAATTTATTTTCAGTAGAATGGAGGGAATACCTATACAACAAAGAATCAATCTGGCTATCACAACAAACACAGCATGTTCCTTTCCTCACTTGGCCCCATTTCGATCCATCTTCCGAAGTTTCTGCAGCAATACCTGAAAGTAACTCCATAAAATTAGTGTTTTTCTCTACAGCGAAGGGGCACCAGAGTAATTAACATTTAGGCATTCGCTTATACCTTCTCCCCCCTCTGATCGATTCAAAGCAGCAGAAACTTCCTGTCTGACAGACCGTTGCAGCTCCAGTTGCATGTCCATGCAAGCCTCAAGCATTCTCTGCATGTGGCTCATGCCTTGTTGCAGTCTCGCCATATCTGCCCTCAAATCATTAATCACTTCCCATTCCTGTTCCATTAATTTTAATTCATTCAGCTCAATGCCACTAACAAGATAGTTTTACAAGCAGATATCAATCTAGGCCATATGGTGTTTATATCATGTGTTTTGAAAGTTGTTTTGTGACATTAAATAATCATAATCACCAAAATCAGCTGAGATAAAACAGGCTGTCTGAGCGTTTAACAGTTTTTATGTAACACAAAAGTTTAAAAACTCTATGAATATTATTCAGTTGAGAAATTCAATTTATTCAGGTAACTAATAGATACGTGACAAACAAAAGATATTATTGATAATAGAACTTATGAAATGGTAGCATAAGCCTCTCTTCTCTCTCCAATTAGGTTCAAATAAGGGGTATGGGTGGTTCTATAATCATAAATTTTCCCAAAAAAAATGATCATCTAACCCCTAAATAATTAAATCACAAACAGAACGTCTTTATCCAAACACTAAGACTGTATAGTGACAGCAAGTTGCAAAAATAAGAAATCAATTGCAAAATAAAATTTCAAACACCCCCGCAATAACTTACAAGTTCAGACCGATGCATGCTGTGACGCGACCAACTAGAATAAGGCAAATGATGCCAAATCGGTTGTGGCGGGGGTACAGGAGGAGATGATAAAACCAATGAAGGTCTACCAATGCCATCATGCTGATTCTGATTGGCCTGTTCATCCCTGCGCTGCTCCTGGTCACCTTCTTGTGAAGCAGGGGTCGGTAAGTTCTGATGAAGCTCCCAGTCAATGGGAGCACGGCCTTGTCTGTTGACATATGATTGAATCAGCTGGTCCAAACTCTCACGGAAACCACTACGAAGAAGATTAGAAACACTTCTCCTGCAGTATACAAGAATATCAGTCAATGAAAAAGCAACAAGATGAAAACTAAGCACAGGTGGTAAACTTGACCCATTTAGTTATAACTTGACCCATTTAGTTATAAATAAGTCGATTAGGTAATGTTCTATATCTAATGGTTCAAAGAGATAAAACTTAGAAAAGAAACGTTAAAATGGAATGGGTTGAAAAGGTCAAAAGTCACCCTAATGATGTTTATTATGCATAAAACATCCTCAATCATTTTGATACAAAAGTTAAGACTATTGTTAAGATAACAAAAATTTCATAATAACATTTGACACATAAACTATTACCAAAATTTTAAATAATTGGATGACAAGTGTTTTAGGTAAACCGGCAAACCCATTTCGACACATAACAAAAATTGTCCCTGTTGACGCACACATTATGATCTATTGCCCCCACCCACCCATTTTTCCACATCTACAACTTAGGGAAACGGTCTACTACCTGCTCAAAATTTCCTGAGTTCCATACTGTACACGTTGTCATCCTCCGGTGGATGAAACCTATTAACTCTCCGATGGTCCTTCTGACCAATTTTCAACGGCTTCCCGTGAGCCATCTTCATGCCATACCTCATCCGTTCCATGCACGCCTTCTCCACCATTACCTTAAGTTTCTTGGGGCCAATAATTACCTGAATTTTCCTGTCGATTAACATTTTCTGGAGTCCCATCTCTCCATTCATTAAACTCATCATAGTTTTCCTGCTGCCAATCTCCTCTCTTATCATCTTCCACAACCTGGCCTTGCCACTCCACTCCATCAATATTTTCTTGTTGATTTGTGCTTTGAACAGCTGAATCACTCTCCAGGTTTCCTGCGTGATCCGTGACCTGATGGATGTCGGCTTCCTGAACCCACAGTTGTGACTGCTCTTAGTTTTCACTATCAATCTCCTGTGAAGCATTTGTGTGAGCCTCACCAGTTATAAAATCAGTAATGCTATTCTTAAGACACTAATCGTTACAACTGCAACAAACCAAAATGTCTCATAAACTTCCAATAAAAATGAACAATATACAAATTGAATATAATACGACACTACATTGGTTCTGCCTTCCAACATAAAACTATTCTCAAGTGTCTACATTTCAAAAATATGAGTCGTTTCATGTGTGTACAAAATGTTTCGTGTGTCTACATTATATATTTTTTTTTATCAAGTATGAAACAATAACCAAACAAAGCCCACGTCAAATGATAATCCATTTGGCTACACCATAATACCAAGTAATGACCATCAAAATCTGCCACTTAATTAAGTCTATCAAAATCATTTAAGCTACCAGACATCAAATTATCATAGGAGTGTCTACATTCGGTTTTGCATGACCACTTCTTTTTTTTTTCCAAACAATACTATAAAGATGTGAAGGGGGAAACTTACAATTTGTAGTTCATAATCAAGCTCATGATTTCCTGCCCATATACAAGCTCTAAAACCCAAATCTATAAAATTATAAATATAGAATAATTACAAAAAATAAAAAATGAAAATTTTGACTGTTCAAAATAAAAAATAAAATTTTAAACTTATGTAAGTCAAGGACCCTATTACTTTGGTTCATATTTGTAGCCATGGTGCTATGATTTGGTTCCACTTTCAATGAATTCGCCATGGACAATGTCTCAATCATTTCTTCATTCAACCTACAAATATTCCCAATTAAATGTAGAAATCAAAGGCAAATAATGAAAAAGATTAAATGAAGATAAAATCTCATTGAAAATAGCTACATTTCAACTGATCCCATGCCGTTGATTTTACCATGAGATAAAAAGTCCTTTAGCAACACGTACCATAACTATCAATAAAATAATAATCAACTGCTGCTGCTGCGACAAATAAAACATCCAATCATATAATAATTGTATTCAAATTTCAAACCCAAAACTAATAATATAAGCCCAAGTGATGATAATAATAATAATAATAATAATAATAATAATAATAATAATAATAATAATAATAATAAGAAATTAAAAGTGGGGGGGGGGGGGGGGTTCGAGTTTTAGTGAAGAAATCTACAACCACCGCCAAGTCGCCAACTACTATTAGTCCAATGCACATCCGCCATCTATAGACACACCAAATCCAGCCACCATAAACAAACCCGCATACATATCACATCGGCCTTCACCTACACCTCCGGTGGTTGGGAGAAACATGAGTGCTTTTTTTTTTCTTTTTTTTTTTTTGGAAAATGTCAAGATTTGCAATGATAAAGAAAGTGTATGCAGGAAGAAAAAATAAGAGAAAGTTAAAAGTAAACTTAGGATGAAAAGCTTCAAAGGGGGGAAGGAGTCACGCCGGGTAGCCATTGGGCTACACCGGCCCGCCTCCGCCGGGTAGGCTCCAACGGGTTGGTCGGAGGGCATAAAGCCCTGTGAGGATACCGCTGAGCAGGGACCATTCGTGTAAAAA
>JAOEHQ010013772.1:0-15763 GCA_025447715.1 Asclepias incarnata
TTGTCCCCTTGTCCTTTTTTATTTAGGTGTCCTCAAATTAACCCACCCCTATATATATATATATATATATATATATACACACATAAATACGTGCTTTGATATGCAGTCAATGACGGTAAAAGAGTATCCGGCGGAGTTGAGTCTGGCATCACTGATATGTTTAGCGGGTACGGTGGAAGGTGGAATTATAGCAATGATCATGGAGCGTGATCCAAAAGCATGGGCTCTCGGCTTCGATTCTAGGCTTCTGGCTTCTGTTTACTCTGTAAGTTCATTCGTTTCACTTTATATTATTATTTACAAAAATATAATATTTACTTAAAAAACCACCAAGGCGTGAGACAACCGTTGAACCTCATATTCATTTTTACTATATATATATATATATATATAGTTCGGAAATGTAATCATCAAGGATAATGTATCTTTTTAATGCCTATGATTTTTTGGTTAAAAGTGGTTAAAGGTAATTTTTAACGTTCAAGTTAACTGCATAATTGATCCTAATAGATGATATAATCACTAACTGTTAGGGGATAATTTGCTCTGGGATTGCATACTACGTTCAAGGTGTCGTGAATAGGATGCGTGGCCCGGTTTTCGTTACCGCATTCAGCCCACTCTGCATGATCATAACCGCGGTTCTTGGTGCCATTGTGTTGTCGGAGCAAGTCCATCTTGGAAGGTACACTCTTAATTATACCTATAAGTTCACTTCCAAATCAAATTACACAAGTTCTAAACACTTATCCTAGTAAACACAACTGATCAGCCAAATACATATATGATGATTTGATGTGCAGTTTGCTAGGAGCTATCATTATAGTGATGGGTCTTTACTCCGTGGTATGGGGTAAAAGCAAAGATTATCTACTAACGTCTGCAAAAGAAGTGGCTCAAGAATTGCCTATCGTCAACAAGCAAGCCGACACAATAGATGCACCTACGAAGGTCACAATAAAGGATACAAGTCTTCCGCAAGTCCTGTAATTGGGAATCCCTCTCTGCGGCCTCTATATATAAATCTTAACACGTAATCTGTGTATCTCTTCATTGTTCTTATGAGATCAAACGTTATGAATGTGAAAAACCCTCATTTTCCAAGATATTATGAAAATGTTGCGTAACAACTACAGGCTTTGATCTTTTAACCGTGCTTCTCCGTATAAGAAATTCCATGAACCAAAGGAGAAGTATACAGGTCTAGAATAATATACGTTTATCATGACCGATGTCAAACAAACAGAGATCAGATTAACCATCATTCAAACTTACATTAGAGATCTTTTTTAGATTACTTTTAACATCCATTAATCATGTAACAAATGGTATAATAATAGTTAAACTACATGGAAAAAGAAAACAAAATATATATGGCAATAACGAACGATAATTTATATATTTGTGTACGACGAATAACGAAACAGAAATGATTCACCTTTTTCGTCTTGATGAAAACGGGAAAAAAGAAATTGAATTGGGCATTCTGCAACCAAGGAACACATAAAAAAAATGCATAATGATGTATTACCTACCATCATTCTGCAACAACATGACGTCTATGTTCTAAGCTTACCTTCTAATCAGATTCGAATGAATAGACAATATGCCCAGTTATTATTACTAGTATCTATGGTGCCGCAGATCGAATATACCTTAATAGTGGTTGTGAACGAACTGACCAAACATAAATCAGATTTGGATTGGTTATAGAAGGAATCAGCAAAAGAGCCCGATGTGGTTGTTCTGGAAAGTAGTATATTCGGAGTTTGGAAACATCAATTATAAAGAATGATAATGACGCCCATTAAATGGAAAGCATGTAGAAGATTTTGCTTGAAAAGAAGGCACGCCATTTTCGTCTATCTCACAAGAAGCATGAGGAGCACACAGGTGCCGACACGGGAATTAGTTCATATGGAGGCCAAAAACTCAGTCCAATGAAATTTGTTTATGCAACTCAGTAGCCAAAAACATAATGAAGCCCAATGAAATCCTAAAAGGCCCAAAAATCTGAAATGGAAACAGAATCAACTCAATAGGGCATGGAGCTTTTGAAGCCAGGGGTATCTACAACTGCTTTAAAACACTTAAAAGGGCTCGTTTATCGAATTATCTTTACAGAAACTTTTGCCTATCTAAGACAAACTTGGAAGAAAAGTACGTAAATGCATCGCTTACATTGTATTTAATACAGAGATACTGCTAGAGCATTTACTCGTAGGGAATATGATCAATGAGTAACTGATTCCGTCAATGAAATTGAATTTTCTTGGGTAAACAGACTCTATGGAAGAAAAGTTGGATTTTGGCTTAGTTATTTCAGCAATATTTATGCTATCTTTCTAGGCAATTTTCCCATATTATCTGTCGGTAAAACAAAGCTCGAATCAATTCATTCATAAGTCAATGATAAATCGACTGAAATTGCGACGCAAAGTGGTTTTGATTGCACATTTCTATAGTGGTGGTGAGCACCTGTTCACTATGGGAAGCTGCGAAGAAAAGCAAGTAAGGTTATTATAACCAATAAATCATACATTTAACATTGATTTCTACAGTAGGTCTGACTTTTTCATGAAGCCCATTCCTAAAGTCCATCACTAGCCCATTACGAAAGAACAACGGCCAAAAAACAAATCAACATGTAACTTAAAACTAGACTTAGGGACTGTCGATACTAACCTAGAACAGCTTCTTATAGCCTAGGAGACTGAGTAGCACTGAAGCTAGAACAGCTGCTTACCTTAGAAGATCGCCTTTGAGGCTTTACCAGAGGAACTAGAGATTGAACAACATCTGCCATTAATGGCCTATAATCTGCCTCTGACTGAACACACATTGCTGCTATTGCTGCCACCTGAACAATTTCCTTCATCGAATATTGACCTTCAAGAGCTGGATCCATAATCTCCACGACTCTCTCTCGATCGGTCAGATGGGGCAGAGCCTGTTCCATAAATCAATACTACTAAGAGCTCAGAAGAATCTTATAGACCAAATGGAATAGAATACAAAAGTAAAATTATCAGCTCACCCAAGATACAAGAACAGCTTCTCCAGGAGACCTCTTTGAATCAACCGGAACTCTACCAGTTAGCAACTCCAGAAGAACAACCCCATAGCTATACACGTCAGATTTTGTAGTCAGATGCCCAGTGAGAGCATACCTTCAACAATTAGCAAACCAAAATCTTTTATAAAGATCAACGATGTTTGCTAAAAAGATGGTTAATGAAGGTAGTATATTATGATGAGTTTGATGTATTAGTTCTTACTCGGGTGCAACATATCCTTGTGTGCCCAGTACTCGAGTGGAAACATGACCACCAGCTCTGTATGATCCAAGCTTGGCCAATCCAAAATCAGAAACCTTGGCATGAAAACCTTTGTCCAATAGGATGTTGCTGCTTTTGAAATCTCTATGAATCACTGGAGGGGTAACGTGATCATGGAGGTACTCCAAACCTTTTGCTGCTTCTAGAGCTATTCTCAACCGTATTTCCCACTCCAAATCTGAAGGAACCGCATTCGAACCTGAGTTTATGAAGTAAAAAAAAACAGACCATCATCAAGAAAATAGTGTTTCATTTTATAAACAAAAAGTTAACTAATGACTTACAAGCTACCAATTCATTTACCAAAATATAAAAAGTGAACATATTAGTTGCAATGAAACAAAGAAAAACAAGTCTGTGCATTTGCATTGCAAGTACAAGTATTTATAAAGGAAAGTATATGCAGTTCACTAATAAAATTGGACTTTTGGTCTCAAATCCGAGTTAAGGATTATTTTCGTTTTCCGTTCTGCATCCTTAGCAAGTTATTACTAATAAAAGGAAACAAAATGAGATTAAAAATACCTAATATCTATCTATAATAAACCTTTATCTAGTTAATAACTATAACTAAATATATACTTTATTAAAAATCTCTATTAGATTAGAATAGAGATGGTATCACATAAATACCTCTGATTGGATACAAATGTTCTTGAAGGCCACCATTAGCCATAAAATCGTATACCAACACCCTGTGGTGAGTCTCAGAGCAGTAACCGATCAAAGCAAGTAAATATGGTGAACGCAACCTACTCAGCATTTCAACCTGAGAAAGCAATTAGTATAAAAGATCATTTAACTGTTTCGGATAACTAAATCTAAATGGGAGAACAGGAAGGAAGTAAACCTCAACTCGAAATTCCTCTTCTCCTTGTCTTCCAGCCTGATCCATGAGTTTCACAGCAATCTTTCTCCCGTCTGGAAGCACTCCTCGATAAACCAAGCCGAAACCACCCTGTCCAATTACATTGGATTTACCAAACCCACCAGTTGCAGAAAGTAGCTGCTTGAAGGTGAACACTTGAACAAGTCCTTTTTCAACACTAACAACTTGAACTTTTGAGTTGCCTTTTTCTTCAGACTCAATTCCCCCTTCTATTAAAAAAAATAATAATAATGTAAGAAATGCGGAAATTCCGAAAAAAGGTAATATTTTTACATAAATTTCCTATTTAAGGAACATAAAATATTTTTGAACAAATAAAGGAGCAAAAGTTTATAAATTAGCAAAAAAGGTAATATTCCCGTTTTTAAACACTAAATTTGGTTCCACAATTAGGAAATTTTGGATTATTTGTTATCTTTTTTTAAACATTATGGATATTATGTTACCTTTTTTTTTTTAAGCTATTGAAATTATGTTACATTTTTTCTGACAAAAAATAAACTTTTAATCCTTTTTTTGTTCAAAAACATTTTACGTCCCCTTATAGGCAAATTTAGGTAAATATATTAACTTTTTTCAGAATTTTCCCATAAGAAACTAACACCATAGTCTAGACCAATAAAGTTAGCTAACAATCCAATGATAAGTACATAATGGTGCATAAATAAATGAATAAACGGGGCAAATGGGGAGGGATCGCTCCCCGGAGAAAGTCAAGCATTTGACTCCGGCTTAAACCGTATTCCCGTGACCATGTTCCAAGATGATGGGTTTTTTTTGTTAATCTAGGTATCCGACCTGCTTTGCGAGCTGACTAATCACAGGCCAATCCCTCCCCATTTGCCCCCTTTATTCATTTATTTATGCACCATCATGTACTTATCATTGGATTGTTAGCTAACTTTATTGGTCTAGACTATGGTGTTATGGCCATGTTCCAAGATGATGGTTTTTTTTGTTAACCTAGGTATCCGACCCGTTTTGCAGGGAGACTAATCACAGGCCAATCACTCGCTTTGCAAGTAGCCCGGACTCATCACTGGTGAACATCCGTGACCACAAGGGATATATTTTTTTGCTCCTAGGATTTGAACTTGGGACCTCTAGTTATTTTCACCATTAGAAACCGAGCTTTTACCACTAGGCCAACACACATAAATAAACAGCAAGTAAAGTGAACATAGAAAAGGGGATAATCAACAACAACAGTACCCAATCCCTGCATAAGCGGGGTATGGGGGAGGTGAGATGTAGACAGTCTTGCCTCTACCCAAAGGTATAGAGACTGCTTCCATAAGGACCTCCGGCCAAACGGGTAAAGAACAAGAAAAAGTAAGTGTTAAGTAACATATCTGTGGACCGTCTATCACAAATCTGCATTAATAATAGAGTAGAAATAACAAAAACATACGGCATAACACACATATAAGTAGAAATTAACGCCGGAGGCATAAACAACCTATGTTACTTAATAGCTTTGGCCGCCTAGCTGGCAAGAAAAAAAACTGCCCCTAAAACCCGAAAATGGGATAATGTAGTAGTAAAAGAAGCTACCTTCGGAGTTGGGAGTGTTTTTAGATGCCAAGAAATTGGAAAGTAGTTTGTTGCGCAAATAGCAGTAGTAACTGAAGGCAAGGAGCAATAAAGCAACAACAAAACAAGCAAATGCCATTATTATCAAAAGTGATGTTCTCTCCTCCTCCTTGTTGTCCATCATCAAATGGGGATTCCTATTTTTCAAACCCTAACACTGATTTGATAATAATATTCAACTCTAAACTCTACATTTAGTAATGGTAGGCCGGACATTAACTAGGCATTGTACAAACCAGGCAGGGAGTGATATGACACACAGACAGACAGACAGACAGAGTATTTACAAGCCTCGTTTTTGGTGCTGTCTACAGGAGCGGGAATCTAAATATTTCCCGTCTATCATTGACCAATAATAATATTGTTTTCTTTTTGCTATTGTTTTTTTCTAAAAATAGAAAGGGAAATGATCCGTAATGCAGATTTGTGAAGAAAAAATTTTGATTTATACCTTGAAATTTATTAAATGTATATGTTGAGTCACCGGTGTGTGAGAGCAGTAGTACCCAACTTGGGTACTGCTCACAGTACAGAACTACAGAGTACAGATCATATGCCCAATATAAAATACGAAGGATTGGATCCTTTCAAGTTGTTTTCTTTCAAGTTGGTCAAGTTAAACCAATCAAAATGTTAATAACATGATTAAAGCTCATATAAACATGATTAAGGGTTCAACATTAAGTAAGGTTAACGCCTCACTATTTTTTCTATTCTCATAAATTTTAACTTGAGAAAACTTGGAAGAGTGAAAACTTGAAAAGATCTCGGCCCAAATATAACAAAGCTATATGGGGTAGTATCTCAGTTTGTTGATCATCAACAACACATTAAATAATCATCGAATATTCGAATTGTCTAGTGGTGATGAGATTTGTTTATTTTATAAAAGGTCTCAAACTACCCACACCAATGAACAACTCAATCCAATCTTTAATTAAAAACTAAATTCTCTCTTCCATCTATATAATTCAACCAAACTTAAATTTTTTACTCACATTACAATCCAACTTAAACCATTTTTTTATTATATTAATATAATTTGTAATTATTTTTATCATACTAAAATAATTATTTTTTTTATAAATATAAAATACAAATTAGTAAAATATTTTAAAAAATACACTTTTTTTTTAAATAGTTTCGTTTTTAATAATATTTATGTCAAAATGTTCATAAAAGAAAAATAGAAAACACCATGTTTTTATATTTTTATAAAAATTTATAAAATGTATGATATTAAAAAAAACTAATTAACACTAATAAGGTTTATAATTAATTATATAGAATAAAAAAATTATATATGTGTATCCAATTGTAAGTTGACATGTGGCAAGTATATGGCACAATCTTTGGTTTGAGAGAGAGGCATAGATCAGCTGCTTGGATTGTCCAATTCATTTGAAATTTGTAATCCTTGATATGTACTTCTCGTTCACTGATAGGATGATCTTAGGTTCGAATCATTTCCTAGACAAATTTGAGAGTGGCTACAGGTATTTTATTTTAATTTATGATGGGCATGTGTGAGTTTTACCCTCTAGATCTCTACGGGAGGTTTTTTAGCTATATTCAAGCTAAATTCAACTAAATTAGATCCTACAATAGTTGTTTGTAAAAGAAGGTGAATGTGGATTTGGGGGAAGAAGCAGGGTTAACAAAATAGTTTTTATTTAACAAAAGTAACTAAATAACTAAAATAATTTTCATTGAGAATAATTTAATCATTTTAAATCATTAGACAAGACAATAGTATGAAATAAAAAGATGAAACATATAATAAAAAGTTTAAAACTAGGTGAAGGTTTGATGTGTTTTTAAATGATCAGGCCTTTGTTTTATTAGAAGAGTTAATATGATACAAGTTGAGTTAACAATTTCATCTGATCAACCTTTATATATGTTGCATGCATAGTCAATTTAATTCATAATCAATAAAATTTGTTTACGTATTTACATGCATAAGCGGATGCAGTATACAAAGACAGGGGGCAACCGCCCCCGACGACCTAAAATTTTTTAGTGTATATATATCATAATTATGTATATTATCATGTTTTTGTTTCATAATGCCTTTAAAATTTTAAGCTAAATTTCTTTTTGCCCCGATGACCCAATTTATTTATTCGTTATGATTTATTGATCAATACAAGTAAGAATATGATGCCTTACTTGAAAACCACCGTATGAAAAAAAGCCTTTTGTACTGATGTAATTTCGACCCTTTATTTCACTTATAAACTGACATGGAATCTTGGCCGAAACGAAAGCAAGTGTCACTTTATCCTTTTGAATATCACAATAAATTATAAAATATATCGTCTATGTTACAACAACAACAACAATACTCAATCCCGGCAATAGCTGGGGTTTGAGGGAGGTATGACGTAGACAGTCTTACCCCTACCCAAAGGTAGAGAGACTGCTTCCAGAAGGACCTCCGGCCTAGAGCTTTCACCCTTAGTAAAAATTTCTCGACTGTTTTGTCTCGATCTCAGATCTAGATAGAGAGAAACTCTAGCCGTTAGAGAGGATAAGTTCTCCTCTCTAGAGAGAGAGAAGAATGATAGTCTATGCTAATTCAATTAAATCAAAAAATAAATAAATAATAATTGACATACAACGACGACATGTTCTATAACAATATACTGTATGTATGTATATTAATACGTTTATCATAATTTTTATAATACAAAATTATTTTTAATAAAATTATTTATTGCGAGAACATGTCATTGCTATAAGATAAAAAATAATTTAAATTAAATTATTTATTGCAAGGACATGTCCTCGCTATCGGGTATTTTCCATTTTTTTTCTTTTGCTATAAATGGAATGTGTCCTCGTAATATGCCAAAATATCCTCGCAATAGACTTATTGGGACAAAGCCTTTGCCAGAACCCATGTCTTCGCAAATCGCAATAGGGCTATAGTGAGGACTTTTCGACCTATTGAGAGGACAAATGTTCCCGCTAAAAGTAATTTTTGTTGTAGTGGCATGACAACTTCACTTAATAAATTATATTCTTCTTTTTTTCTTTTTCTTTTCTAATCAGGAAATGATTAGGAAATCGATAATAATAAAATGAGTGGAAAAAAAAAAGCTTTGAGTAGACTTAGAACACATCATTTCCAGATTAAACGATGCTAATCTAATTAATTAGGTATCATAACTCATAATCACTTTAAAACAAAAGAATCTTATCGACAAGCAGGGGCGGAGCCATGTGGAGGGTAGGGGTGGCCGTGACCAAACCCAAAAGAATACACGCTAGTGTATTTTAGCCTTATTTTTTTGTATAGGTAAATTTTGGCACACCCAAAATACTATTTTGTCACTTGTTTATATACAATAAATTTTTCGGCATACCCTGAACCAAAATCCTAACTCCACCTCTGTTGACAAGAATCTCTCAGTTGTAGGAATGGCATAGAAGCCAAGTTCAAAAGCCAAAAAAAAAGAACAAAGGCATCCATACTTAACAGATAGAACACTCCTTCTAAGTATCACCTACATGACTTTCTTATATAATCTAATAATGGTAAACTCCATTTTACTATATTTGCCAAAACTTTAGGAGCCTTCCCTGATCAATATGAGCAGCCATACTAGCAATACTCGGCGGCCTTTGCAACGTCCCAACAATTCGTATGCACGGTATGGCAACAGCCATACGGTCAATATGGACATCATACCTACACCATCTAGTCCTCTTCCTCATATCCCGGTAAGCATCATTTCCGTACAATTTTTTCTCGCAGACATATCCGAGTGGATCAAATTACAACGATCTAAGAGCCTACCCGTGCTTTTTAGACTTTAGTAGCAAATTTCAATCACTAAAAAAGACTAAAAAATGTTTAAACGTCTTACATTGCTGGAATGTGACACAGTGTTTGGTATCTACCATTTTTTATTTATAGAGCACCAAACATGCTTTAAGATGTTGTACTGTACAATTATCTGAAACATGTTTAGTGGTATACGGTTAAAAATAGGTGGTGTACGGATTACCACCCTTTCAAAAAGGCTTATGCTGGTTTAAAAAGTTATTTTCACTTAAAAAATTTGCTAAAATTACCAAATAACTTAGATTAATTCATGCATTAGATACTTATATAGTGTGTTATAAAAACTTTCATATTGTTATAACTTTATCAAAATGTGAGCAATGACTATGGACTATGTTTTAAAGGGGCTTATGCTTTTTGAAAAAACCTTTTTCCCTTAAAAAAGCTATCCCGAACATATTATGGAGCTTATAAATTAGCTTTTTGATGATACAATAAGCTAAAAGACTTGTCAAATAAGCTAGGTCAAACAATAGTTAGCAAAAGATTAATAAGGCTAATAACACAATCCAAAAAAGGTACACATTTTTGGTTTTTAAAAATCAACTTAGGCTAATAAGCTAATAAGCCAAGTTTGGATGAAAAAAAAAAAACCTTTTTAGACTCTTAATAAGATAATAACCCCTTTAGGGGGGTGTTTGGGGTAAGCTTATTAGAAGATAGCTTATAGTTTTTGCAAAAACACTATTTTAAAGTGCTTTCACAAAATGCTAATTTTAAGTTGCTTAATAAGCTATACCAAATAGCACATATACATGTTTACATTTTTTCTTCATATATGTAAAAAATCTTTTAAACAAATTTGACCACGTCATCTTATATTCACATGAGGACATCTCTAGTTAAAAAGATGCCCATAAGTTTAATTGCATCCAACTTGACCAAAAATTCCTGAATTGAAACAATTAAAAGAATTTTTTTCTTTTTTCTTTGGAAAAACAAAACAATTTATGTTACAAAGAATAAAAAAGGATTTTGTTAATGACAGCATTTAGGCTGTCAGTATAAACTATTTGGGTACATTAAAATTTGTACTTTGTTATGCGAAAATTCAGGAGGGTGGTTTTTGATGTATAAAATACCAGTTTTTATGCATATAATAAACTACTAATAACAACCCTTAGGGATGTCATTATCATTTTCCAATAAAAAATAACCGCATTATCATACACGTTTCTTTACAAATAATTCCGGAAATCATGCATGAAACTTTGGCAGAACGAAAGTGTTGGTGTTGATCCATGGTTGTGGTCGTTGCAAGATACGATCTTGAGTTTACCTCCCTCCATTTTCAGGTAATTCTATACCACATAAATCATAGTTTTAATCTTATGTTTATACTTCGTCTTGATATATATATCTATGCTATTATATAAAAACGATGTGGCTTAAGATATTCTAGATTTAGCAATTGACTAAAAAATATATATATATATTCATGATTATTTTGAATTATTTTTAAAACTAACATAAGAAAACCAAGACTAATAAAGTAACTGACTATAAAGATAAAAATTTCATGTCTCACGAAATTAAGGATTTAAATATTATACAAAGTGTTTTATATGAAAACAAATCTTTAAAATGATACTTGTTAGCTTTTAAAATCTTTACTCATTTATAAAAATTTTAGCCCCCTATTTTTGGAAATGTTGCAAAAAAAAGGGAGATGTGAATGTACAAAATTGCCCTTCATTATTTTAATTTGTCAGTCACCCTCCTTCTCTCTCACAAATACACACACGAACCACAAAACGCTCTCAAAAAATCCCCCACCACCACCGCCAAAACCACAACCATCAACGCACGGGTATCTGACGTCCTGTAAATTATATTCACCGCAACGCGCAGGTATCATGCTTGTATTTATACATCATTGACTCATAGTGTCCGTGTGTTATGTGTCAACACAGGGCTAAGGAATTACTATAAATATATATGGTTATTGACCGGCATTAATTTATGTTATTTTCAAATTTTCTTACACTTGTGGTAGTGAAAACGAGCAAATGTTTATTATTTAAAAGGATATGCGATATCGAAAGATATTATCAAAGTTAAAGAAAAAAAACATGTGAAATTTGCAGTTTTCGGCGACCTCGTATGCAACTTTTAGTCTTCCACAACAATTTCGCAGAGGATCCTAATTTGAGGTTAAGACCCGTGGAACAATCGCGGAGACAAGATTCTGAATTAACTCCCGATGAACAAAGGAAAGCTTTCAACTTGCTAAAGAAAGAGATTTACAATCCTATTCCGAAAAAGATAATACAAAGATTAAGTAAGTTTTATAGACAAGACCAAGCTAAGGGACTAAAAAATGATAAACAAGCATTAGAAGACGATGATAATGATAACAGGTGTGTCATTTGCTTAGAAGACTTTGAAGTAAAAGAAGTGGTGATGGTGACACCATGTAATCATATGTTTCATGAGGAATGCATCGTGCCATGGGTTAAAAGCCATGGCAAATGTCCTGTTTGCAGGTTCTCGTTTCGTGAAAGATTTGAAGGCACCGAACCATCATCGACGAACGACAATAACTTGGCTAGTGATCGGTTAACAAATGGCTCGATTCCCTTAGCAACATCTAGGGGTAGTTCTACGACTATCGAGCCATTTTGGTTTTGAAATTATGTTTTTCGATCTAGCTCGCTAAGCTTTCTCAAGTCGTACGAAGTGAAAACGTTCGGACAATACTTCTATAGTTCTATGTAACATCATTATTTGAGTTGCTCATAATTTGCTCAGATACATGGTATTTGAACAAAACGTCGTTGAACCTTTATGTGTGGCTAGCTATACCCAAAGGTAACGGTTGGTGTAAGAAAATTCAATACATTGCTCTTAGTAGATATTAAAAAAGCAAAAAAAAAAAAGAAAAAAAAAAGTGTGGAGCTCCTTGTATATATACATGCCGAAGTGGTGGCGGCAGTGTGCCGCAACGGCATCCTTCATGCCGGCCTCCATGCCTAAGCCGTTGCCACCCCTCTAACAACCATTATATATATAACAACATTATATATATAACAACGCAAGTCTCCTTAGCTACGGTAGCAACTTATTTCAGATATAAAAACCAATATATGTAGCAAGTATGGCGAATAAAAACAAAACTTTAACTTTCGATTAGTGGGTAGGGTGTTTGTCTTTCGGGTATTTTTTTTTCCAAACATTCAGTCGGGATACGACATCGGGGAAACTTCACCGTATAATGGTGAAGCCTTGCACGTACCCTAGACAACGAGATGTTGACCATGGGCCGTTAAAAGTATTCGGAGGGAAAAACCCCAAGGCTTGTCATCCCTGAGGATCGAATTCAAGACCTTAGGTAAAACCGGGAGTGCCTCTAACCAGTTGGGCTGGCCGTAAAAAGTTATTAAATGATACTAACTAACTTATTAAATGATAGTGTGCTTTCTTTTTTGAAAAGTAAATGATAGTGTACTAACTTATTGGCTAATGATAGTGTATTTTTTTCGAAAAGTAAATGATAGTGTACTAACTTATTGGCTTTTGCTATAAAAAGTTATTAAATGATACTAACTAACTTATTAAAAGATACTGTACTAACTTATTGGCTATTGCTATACTGTTTTCACTACTAGATATTTTGTTACTGTCATCATCCCCTCTAAGACCATTTGTAAAGGTCGGTTAAGACTATAGGTGAAGAAAAGGTGAAACATAGTGAATGGTTGAGGGTAGTAGGTGAAAGGGCTTGGTGAAAAATAGAACGTGAATGGGATCACCAAGGGTGAAGGTTGGATATGGTCCCTTTGAGTTTTGTTTTTTTCCTTAAAATTTTTTGATTGGTTATTGAGGGTATATTGTAAGGTATAGTGGGGTATTAAATTTGAAGTTGAACGGTTAAGGGAAAAAAGAGAGAGTGATGATGGTGAAAAGGTGATGCTGATGTGACATGAAAAATTGTAAGTGAAATAGGTGAACGGTTAAGAATGGTCTAATGGCTTCTTCAAGCAATGCCGACAATAGCAAAGGTATGATGTCAATATTTCATATACACTTCATATTGTACAATATGCTTAAAACATTTTTGAAATGGGATAAGTATCTGGAAATGTAATGAACTATACATGAATGTTTTTGTTGTATAATGAACTACTCGGATGTTTATTGTATGTAATAAACTTTAAAATCCCGGTTATTGGATGTACCCGACCAATCAAAAATTTACAAGTGACAGCTTATATGGTTGTCACATATACCCGAGTACATCCAATAACCGGGATTTGAAAGCTCATTACATACAATAAACATCCAAGTAGTTCATTACACAATATAAACATTCATGTATAGTTCATTACATTCTCAGATACTAATCCCTAATTAATAACTTTTGGATAACTTTGATAATATGTTATTAACTTTGAATATATAAAAACACAACTTAAATACTTTAACTATTTTATTAAATAAAGGAATTAAGGGTGATTCTAAAAGGAAGTTACAAATGACTGATCATATAACGGAATATAGGGAATGGAAAATTAAAGGTCAGAGACACGTTAGTCAAAGGATGTATATTTGGTTCGCTAACTGAAGATGTTATGGATACACTCGTCGGCCTACCTACAAGTCACCAAGTCTGGAAGCAGCTTAAAAATAATTACGATATTTTGGCAAGAAACACATGGACCACACATATTACAAAAGTCCAAGTCTATTTACTTTTTTGAATAGGTGTAAATTGGCTTACAAAAGTATATTATAAAATTATATTAATAAATGAATTCATTAACAAAAACTTAACTTATGAACAATTTTTATTGCATTTTATGTATATTATAATTATTAGAAAAAAATAGCAATTACGTTATTATAAAAACTTAATATGTTTATCCCGCGTATTACGCGAGAATTAGACTATATTTCACGATCGACAAAGGAAACACATGGAACATACACATTAAATAATACTGTACTGTACTAAATTATTGCTATAAAAATCATCCATATCTCTAATGAAAAAACAAATATATTGTCTTTCACTACTAGATATTTTGTTACTATATCATCTCCTCTAATGGCTTCTTCAAGCAATGCCGACAATAGCAAAGGTATGAGCTCAATATTTAGTATACCTAAAACGTTTTTGAGATTAGATATAGAGATTCATCATTTACATGCTTTTCTAGTAAGGCATTGAGTATAGAATTAATACTAATAATTAGTTGTTACTATACATATAACAGAGGTTCAACTATATCCATACCCGACTCACGTCAACACGGCCAACTTTGTTTCGATCAAGTTATCCGGCAACACGACTTATCGTTCATGGCAGGAACAAATGAGGTGCCTTTTGGACAGCCATGATATGCTTGGTTTCATTGATGGGACTTTAAAACGCAATCAAGGAAATAGGGAATGGGAAAGGTCAGACACGTTAGTCAAAGGATGGATATTTGGTTGTCTAACTGAAGATGTTATGGACACAGTTGTCGGCCTACCTACAAGTCACCATGTCTGGGAGCAGCTTAAGAATAATTACGATATTATTGCTGGTAATATATAAGTTTTGTACATTAAATATTTATGGATACATATGACATATGAGACGACAACAATTATATGTATATGTCTTAACTAACTTATATATAGCATGTATGTTTAGCTAAACCTAATTAGTCATTTATATACGAGTAGAAGATAGTGTACCAAGTTTAAACAGGGAATTTATTTATGGATTTTTCTAATGACAGCCCTTAGGACCGTCAATAACCTGCATAAAAAACTTGTACCTTTTATATCAAAAGCCCACCCCCTGAATTTTATGATAAAAGTACAACTATTTTATACACGTTAAGGGTTGTCATTAGCAAAACCCTTTATTTATTTATTTATTTTTTCATAAATAACTTTACATAATCCTATATGCAAATTTATACATTATACAAGACATACTCTACAAATTTTATACAAGACATTCTCAATAATATATTAAGTGATAGCTCAGTGGCCAGGGCTTCACCGCCCGGAGGGGATGTTCGCTTGGAGGTCATGGGATCGAATCTTGATTCCCCATTGACCTCGGGCATTTACCTCTTGATCGAAAAAAATGGTTCC
>JAOEHQ010013783.1:0-15761 GCA_025447715.1 Asclepias incarnata
AGTTGGCTTGAAAAGGTAAATGGGCCGTTTTAAAGAATGGCATTTTGGTAGTTAGACGTAGTGTACCTTTAGCCTTGGCTCTTGATGTAAACTTTGTCATTTTGACGTCAATTGGCGTTTGTAAAGTTAAAACTAAAGTATTTGAATGTAAAACATGTTTTGCACCTTTGAATGTTACAAATTGGGTAAAACGGCGGATAGTCGACCCGTTAAGTTTGTAAATGATGTTTTGAACAATGTTATGGTATTAAACGTTTGAAATGATAGTTTTGGTTATGTTTATGAAATAAAAATGTGTATTGTATCTAAATTTGGTCGTTTTGGCAAAGTGGGTAAAAAGGCGGGCATATGACCCGTTTGCTTGAAAATGTCGTTTTGAGCAAAGTTATAATTATGAAAGTTTTATTTGGTCAAAATATGATTTCTGCAATATAGTGTTGGTCTCGGTGTGTTGGTCATTTGATTTGGTTACGGAAAATGGTTTGAAATGGTTTTGGTCAAAAAGTTGCAGGCTTTGCAGGAGACCGGCGTCTCATACGCCCACCACTGGCGTATGAGACGGTGGCTTGGTTTTGGGGTTTCCAGCGTAGCACCAATAGTCCCTGTTTTACGCTAGCCTTTTTGGTTTGAGACGCTGAAATGGTGTTTTGGAGGTCACCGTCTCATACGGTGGATAGAGACCGTATGAGACGGCAGCTTAAAAAAAAAAAAAAAAATTTTAGTCTATTCGAGTTTGGTCGTTTCATTGTTCTTGTATTTTTATTTTTTGTTTTTCCATATAGACCTGACAACTCGACAACTCACTTGACCCAAAAAAATCACACTTGACCCAAAACCAACTCATTTGAAAGCATTAATATTAAACTCACTTGACCAAAAACCAACTCATTTAACCCGACAATCCATGTATTAATTAGGTCAGTCCGGGTCGGATCAATATGACAAGTATTTGGTTACCATATCAATTAATGGAAAACTCAAATATTTTTAATTTTAGTCTGAAAAGTTTTAATTTATTTAGTTAGTTATATTTATTGATGTAACAACTTGCCATTAGTAGTAGAACATTAACTTTTAATAAGAAAAATATGACATTTAATATCATTAATGAGAGATTTTTTATAAAGAAATACTAAATAACTTCTAAAAATAAATTCTGCCAATTAGAACGCAGATAATAAACCTTCAACCAATCAGAATCGAGAGAATTCATTCTTTTTTTCTCTCTGGTCTGTCGGCAATAATATATATATATATAAATTGTACATATATATCCGATTATTAAACATATATATTTATGTTATTGTTAAAAAAAAATAATTGATAACAAAGTTTGTAAAGTTGGCAACGTGGCAATGAGCATAACTAGCGAAATGGAGTTTTAACGTTCGAATCTTTGCCTTGCTATATAGTTTGAGGATTTTTATTTTATTTTATTTTTATTTTTATTTATTTATTTATTTTATTTATATAATAACCAGGATTTTGTGTAATTATATCACCAACTCCCCATTGGGTGAGTTGGTAATCCACGCCTCTTCCAATCCGTAGGTGTCCCGTTCAGGCCTTGTCATACATAAGTTTTTCAAATTTTAACTAAACATCGAACCGGTCAGGTCATAAAAAACTGGTCGCCCTAGCGGTTCGTGGTCTAGCCGGCCTGATCCGATTTTTATAACAATGGTTGAAAATGAGAAAAATGATAAGGAAATGGTCAATAGTGGAATTGATAAAAATGACCATATTATATTGAATCGTGAATATGTGGTACAGAGACTATATACTTGATAGAATCGTAGACGCCGACAAGGTGAGTACAACAGTTACAAGAGCATGGTATGCATTGTTAGATGTATATCGTTTGAGTTGTTTAAGCCAATGACTTGGAGTTGTATATGGATTGCCAGTCATATTGATTATTACATGAGACTAGTGGTTTGGAACGTACGCACTTGTGTCTAGCCATTTGATATACTAGATATGTATACATATTTTTGAGACAGTTTGAATGAGTTGTTGTGTACTATATATGTATTAATGTATGCATAATTTTGAGACAAACCGGATGAATTGTTGTATACTAGATATGCATATATTTTTGAGACTGTATGATTGGATTGTTTAGTTGCTTATGGAGCCGGCCACCCAGTGGCGGATCTTGAAGAAAGTTTCTGAGGTCACGGAATCCACAAAATAATACTAAAAGAAATAATTTTTCGAACAAACTACGGATAAAATATCACCACGGAGTGAAAAACAGAGGGGTCGGGGCCCTAAGATAGATCCGCCCATGCGGCCACCATCATCTTTTTATCGCATATGGTAACTTAAATTTTACGAATTATATTTTAAATTTTACTAAAATTAAATTTTTACAATTTTAGTATTTATGGAACAATATTTAAGTAACCATATTTATGCAACCAAATGAAAAGTATAATATGTAACTTAACACAACAACAAAAGAACAAAGGAACAATAATTCGTAACCCAAAAAGTCCAAAACCCTGTCCAATCCAAGTCAGCATTCTCCGGCATGTACGGCCAATCACCACGTTCCGGCCGCCGTGTCGGCCGTAGTCAACCTCCGCCGCCGCCACCTTCACCATCACAACCACTTTATTTTCTTCCAAACAACCAATATCACCACCAACCCCTAAACCCCATCATGTTTCGTCCACAAAACCCTAGCTTCCATCACTCAACAAATTATAATAGTAACAATTATTACAACAATAACAACAGTAGCAATAAGAATAAGAATAAGAATAAATGGACACAACCGGATAACAAAACTATCGAAAAAATCGACAAAGCGAGGCGTGATCTCGTCGCTAAGTTCAATTGTGTGATTAATGAAGATAACAACAACAACAACAATGAGTGGGTCCCACTTCTAAAAAACTGGAAACAACAAACTCGTGATCAACTGCCTGTTAGTTTGTTACAAGATTCTGTTATAACTGAATTATTAGAAACACGTGATGATGATGATTGTGGGCCCAATGAGTTAGTTAGAATCGTGACATTTGTATGTAATAATACCGGTTGTTTAAAAACAATGGGGATTAATTGGGTATTTACTTTGCTAAATATTTTGTTTTTAAGTTCGGTTAATGACGATGTGATTGTTGGTTTAGTTAGAGAGTTACGGTTTATTCCTTTGTTAGATGGTAGTTGTGCGTCTGTTAACGAAGGCGCTGTTTGGTTGCATAAAGATGAACATGGGTTTTTTTCTTTTGGGAAATTGTATATGAAGTTGCGTGTTGTTAATCCGGCTCTTTTTGATGGTTCGGTTGTTGAAAATGAGAATGTGACGCGAATGCTTTTTAAAGTTGGAGTGCAACGGTTGTCTGCACACGAGGTTATGAAGGTGTGTGTATTAACGGCTGTTTGTGATGAGAAAGTTATGGTGGAAAGTGTGGATTTGGTGACGGAGTATTTTTCGTTTATTATGTTTCATTTGGAATCGGGGTGTTCTGAGTGTCGTGTTGAGAGAGAGCATGTAATGTCGCAGTTGCGTAAGAGTGCATTTGTGTTGACGAATCACGGGTTTCAACGATTTGTTGATGTGCCGATCCATTTTAGTAAGGAGTTTGGGAATCCAGTTGATATGAGTAAGTTGGTTGGTGGGAGTGATATGAAATGGTTCGAGATTGATGTTAGGTATCTAGAACATCCAGCGTACAAATTTTCGCCTGGAGGGACTTTGAAATGGAGAAAATTTATGCAGGAATTAGGAGTCTTGGATTTTGTGCAAATAGATAAAGTTGAAAAGCGTGTTGTGGACGTATCTCATACCCGTATAGATTATTGTTCTCAAGAGTTGACGGATTTGGTGTCACTTGTTTCGTTGAGTGGGGATAGGGTCAAGGGTATGTATCTCCTAGAGGTACTTCATACACTATGGGATGAATATTTTAGTAGTAAGCTTACGGGTTTCTGCAGTATTAATGGACAATACACACCTGTCAATTCTTCAGTGTTGAGAGTACTTCGTGATTTTCGATGGTTGGCTTCTAGTATGGATGATCAACTTCACTTTCCTAAAGATTTGTTCCATGACTGTATAAAGGTGTCTGCAGTTCTTGGTGATATGGTACCATATGCTGTTCCAAAGGTTAGTTTACTTTGTTGCTTACAGTTTTCATTCACGATATTCCATTTGGTCAATTTAGTTCCTTCCTATGGAACAAAGTTGTGTATCATCATAAGGTTTGCCTAGAACTAAAAAATACGAATCAATGGTTGGACACATTGCATTTATCATTGCCGCAATATTAGCATGAGTTTATGTATTGAACATGCACATTGGTAAATTATTTTTAATAAAGTCATCATACTGTAATAGTGTTCTCCGTTTAATATTTTTGACTGCTGAAAAGTTAACAATCCTTAATTTTACGTGGTACTAAGGGTCTTATAATGAACAATCTGGGCTGATTCGACACTATATAACATGGCTATATGAATGATCATCATTCTGCTATTTTTCCGTGGATATCCACCACCTTTATTTATTATAGACTATTTTATGTTTTAAAATGGTGATTGATTCTAGTAGTCAAGGTTGGGGAACTCGCGACTCGGACTCGGCTCGGAGAGGGGCCGAGTCACGAGTTTTTGTAAACTCGGACTCGGCTCCAGGGTACCCGGATTGGGATTTTTATCTATAAAAGTAATAATTTTTGAATTTATATGTAATAGAAAATTAAAAAATACACTAGAAACTTCAAACTTAAACATAATTGTTTAGAAACATTAACGTAATGCTTAAAAGTTCAAACTTAATTGTTTAGAAACATAAACACAATACTTAAATTTAGAAACATCAACACAATACTTAAAAGTTTGAAAATATAAATATTATGTGATAGATTAACAGAAAAATTTGTGACGAAAACAAACAAAAACTTGGTAATAATAGAAGAATTAAGAGATAAAGTGATAATTTTACTAAAAGTTTATTTTTAAAAAATAAAAATTTTATGTAAAAAAAAAAAAAAGTTGACCATCTTTGACCCGAGTTTGATCTAAGGCGGCCGAGTCAGCCAAGTTTTACCTGCGTTGATCCGAGTCTATCCTGTTGACCGAGTTTGTAATCCGAGCCGGGCTGACTCACCCCATTTAGCCACCGAGTTCAGAGTCGAGTCCGAGTTCTCGGCCTGAGTCGGCCGAGTTTTACAACCATGCCAGTAGTTTTAGCTCTTTTTTTGTCGACAAATATGGACTATTATCTTGAAGTGATGAACTCCTGTGTACTAATATTTCTGATATTGGTTGTTAAATAGGTTAATCATGTAACGTTATTTAATGATATTGGCTGTAAGAAAACAGTCACTCTTGATGATGCTTTATCGATTCTCAAAGTTTGGAGAACATCCGAGAATCCTTTCAGGGCCAGGTATAACTATTTTCAGGAGTATGTGTAATTGTGTATGTGAAAGTAGTGAGAACATCATACTTTACTTTTGTTAGAAGATGAATCTGCATATACACCTGAACTTGTTCATTTTTCTGTGTTATTTTTTGTTTGACTTATTTGCTTTTTTTTTTTTTCTTTTTTTCTTTTTTGACATGCTTGTTAACGGTTTACGATGTTTGTTTACCAGCATATCACAGATGTCCAAGTTCTACACATATATATGGAATGAGATGAGCATCTCAAAGCAGAAGATAATGGAGAATTTGAATTCTGAAGCTTTCATTTTTGTTCCTTACTCATTTAGCTGTAAAAAAGAAGTTTTTTCTGGTTTATTCTTATCTCCCAAAGAAGTATACTGGCATGATTCTACTGGTTTAATGAAAAAATTGAAATCGACCAATCCTCAGTTTGACGGACATATGACTCATTATCCTTTCAACAAGATGTTATGCACTATCTATCCCAGTCTTCATAATTTATTTGTGAATGAGTTTGGAGTAGCTGAAGATCCCTCTGTCCATAGCTATCTCCAGTCTTTGCTACAATTAGCAACTGGGATGTCACCATCACAAGCAGCTAAAACAGTGAGTACAACTACATAGTCATACTTGTTCATCTAGAGGTGCCAAGATGGTTGGCCGGGATTGGGTAATGGGCCAAAATCGGTAAACTTGTAAACATTTACTGGGTTCAATTTTAGTCATCTTTCTGCAATATTTAGTTACAAAAAACTATATTATTACAATAGTAAGCTAAATATATGAACCCAGCAAATGGTTATTTAGGATGCAAAATGCTATAGGATGCAGGTCGAAATTGCAACCTCTATTGATTATGCATATGCTATAGGATGCAAATTGGGTGGTTGTGAAATGTTTCAAGATGGGTTTTGGGTCTCAATGCGTAGAATTAGGCAGGTGGTTTAGAACAGGAGTTAACCAACAAATGCTTATCTTGATCTTTTTTATTTATATAAAACAAATATTATCAGATTTGACCTGATATTTATAAACATCTGTTGCTCATAATTCTTTTTGTTTTGTGTTAGATTTTCCAAGTTTTCCAAAAATGGAGTGTTGCATTAGACTCGGGGGTTTTGAGTTCTGACGATATCGACTACTTGAAGAAACGTATGGAGGAAAAGGAAGTAAGGATCCTTCCAACGGTACAAGATAAATGGGTCTCCTTGCATCAGTCCTTTGGTCTCTTATGTTGGTGCGATGATAAGACACTAAAAGATGAATTCAAGAATTTGAACAATATTGATTTTCTTTGTATGGGGGTGCTTACGAGTGAAGAGAAACAGATGCTGCAGGATAAGGTTTCTGTCCTATTTCAGAGACTAGGAATCCCTTCTCTTTCTGAGGTACTCCCTCTCCCTCTCTCTGTCTCTTTCTCTGTGTCTCCGTCTCTGTCCCCCTCTCTCTCTCTCACACACACAAACACCTTACCCCAGTTGCAGGTGGTAAAATAGGTGGGTTGGGTGACAAGTGAAAATGGGTTTGAGCCTAACAGGGACTTTCTAATATGAAGAATTTCCAGCTACGGATATGTTATAATTTAACCAGTTTGACTTGTTTGAGAAAAACTTACAAACCAAAGTCGACCCATTTTAGGAAAATGTGCCAAAAGTGCTACCCCTGCTAGCCTAGTTGAACTCTGACGGTTTTGGGGAATTCTTCGGTTTTGTTTGCTGTACACAATTTAGGAAAAATGTTTCATTATTTTTGGATAACCAAAAAACATTGAAGTACATAGGATGTGAGTGAATCCCACATCTCAGCCCGTTACATAGGCAATACAACATACATAACCGACAAAACCACTGCTAACTACTTCTAAAAGTAGACAACCAGCTAAACTCGCTTACAGATTACTTTAAAAACAAACAAAAACTATTTTTTAGTTAAAAAAAATGTTTGATTATTAGTCAATAATTGAATATATCCTTCAGTGAGGACAAAATACAAATAATTTTTGTACTATTGTTTTACTTTCTATCATTTATGCAAAGAATAGTCGGCCATTTAGTCATCTATGATGATAGAAGCAATAGGTCAAAAATGCGTAGAGATAATGTTATATTGAAATTTGAAGTACGCAGTATAATTTTTCTATTATTATGTCATTCTGCAGGTTTTGACTCGTGAAGCAATATGTGAAGGTCCAACAGATAGTAGTTCTAAAAGTTCATTGGTAAGCCGGGCTCTCTTATATGCTCAACGCTACTTTTATAGCCACCATCCAAGTGAATATTCTGAATTTAAGCTATCGGTGTTCAAGAGCTTAAGCTCATTGCGAATTGTTGTGGTTAAGAAGTTGTTCTACAAGAACACCATTAAGAGATATGGAATTGTATCTAATAAGCAATGTGAATGTAGCTGTCTTCTACAGGACACCATCTTGTATGCAACTCCTGAATCTGATTCCCTCTCTCTTTTTATGGAGCTTTCGCGTTTTCTAGTTGGTGGGATTCTCGCATTTCCCTTGGCAAATTTCCTGCAGATAATTACAACAATGGCAGAATGGGGTTCCACAGAGGATCAGATTGAGGCCTTCTTTTCAAATTGCGAAAAACTATTAAAGCTCCCAAGTGAAGAACCTCAGTGGTCTATATCATCCATGCCATCATCAGAAGAGGATAAAAATACACCTACCACGAACTCTGGTTTGTCTTTGGATGGTTCAAATTCTGGAAAGTCTACTGCTAAGAAGTTAGGAAAAAAGTCACGAAGGAAAATAAGGACAATCGCATCAGGGTCTGATCGTGCATCAGAGACGAAAGCATCACATACTGCTCAAATGAGACAAGGCGTTATAGAAGAATTAATTGAGAGTAATGGTGACCGGATCGCTGAAGAAAATCCAGTCTCAATAGTATCTCCAGTGATCTTGAAAAAAAAAGATGAAGCTTTAAAAGATCAATCCGGTTCAGTTGATGGAGATATTTTTGATATGAGTATTGGTTTCAAAGGTCAGTTACATCTTCAAACAACAATGGTTTCATCTGATATAAATGCTGGATTTTCTGCAATAAATGCTAGTTCATCCGTTTCAGTCGAGAAAGATCAGCTAACTTGCAGCAAAGTCACCCCACAACCAGTTATAAGCGGGGGGACAGGAGAACTTGTGGCTTTCAAATCTGCAAAACTTGGTGAGAAATCTGTGAAATCGGTCAATGAGGTAAAAATTATTAGCAATGAAGAGGAATCAACCAAGATTATTGAGTGCATTAGGCGAGAAGAATTCGGTTTGGATCCAGATATCATGGTTATGGAAGATAGCATTCTGAAGAAGCAACATGCTCGCTTAGGTAGAGCACTACATCATCTTTCCCAAGAATTGTATTCTCAAGACTCACATTTTATTCTCGAACTTGTAAGTGTATATGTGCTTTAATGTTAAGTTGTTGATTGCCGTTCAAAAAATGCTATGTTGTTGATTAACCTTTATTTTAATCTTTATCACCCCTCCTCTCATCTTTAGGTTCAAAATGCTGATGACAATGTGTACGCATGTGATGTGGAGCCAACTTTGACCTTCATTCTTCAAGAAGCATGTGTTATAGTCCTTAATAATGAGCAAGGATTTTCTGCTGAAAATATTAAAGCACTTTGTGATGTTGGCAATTCAACAAAGAAAGAACCCAGTGCAGGATATATTGGTAAAAAGGGCATCGGGTTCAAATCAGTATTCCGGGTATAGGAGCTTTCCGTAGATTACACTTCTTTTTATAAATATCAGTGAATTATCAGTAGAGTTCACTTCTTTTTCCCAAAGTTGCTAAGCTTGTCATATCACACCTTTTGGTCGGTGACTTTTCATTAGATTTAGATTCCTATTTATAAGGTTTATATATTGAACAAATCTCTGATTTATTGACCTCAAAGGGGTAAACGAAAATGGGTTACATTAATGACAAATTCAGTTTTTGCTTTTACCAATTACTAATAAATATAAGTTGCATTTTTAGAAGCAAAGATATAATGAAAGCAAATTTAGTTGAAAGAGTATTTGAAATAAAAAAAAAAAGTGTAGATACTCAGATAGGTAAACTCACCCTTGTAATGGGGGTTATATACTGTAACTAAGGGATTTCTTGTTGATTTCATCAGTTTTTTTTCTTTTCTTTTAATCTACTTGCAGGTTACCGATGCTCCAGAAATCCATTCTAATGGGTTCCATATCAAGTTTGACATAACTGAGGGTCAGATTGGTTTTGTTTTGCCAACATTTGTCCCACCTTGTGATGTTAACTTTTTTAGTAAGTTGGTTTCTGTGGATAGCGATCCAACTGATGAAAAGCATTGGAATACGTGCATTGTGCTTCCTTTCAGATCTAAGATAAATGAAACCTTTACATTTGAGAATCTCATTTCCATGTTTTCCAATCTCCATCCGTCCCTGTTGCTATTCCTGCACCGCCTTGAATGTATCAAGTTTAGAAATCTTCTAAATGATTCACTCATTGTCATGAGGAAACAAGAAGTTGGAGACGGTATTGTAAATGTTACTCTTGGGAAAGAAAAAATGAGTTGGTTTGTCAAATCTCATAAACTACAAGTGAATCATATCCGTCATGATGTCCAAACAACTGAAATTTCAATAGCATTTATGCTGGAGGATTTTAATAATGAAAACTACATCCCAAATCTCGACACCCAACCTGTTTTTGCTTTTCTTCCTTTACGGAGTTATGGTTTAAAATTTATCATCCAAGCGGATTTTGTTCTTCCCTCATCAAGGGAAGAAGTTGATGGAGATAGTCCATGGAACCGATGGTTGCTATCGGAGTTCCCAAATTTGTTCGTTAATTCTCAGCTGCCATTCTGTAGCCTTCCTTGTTTCAAGGAGAATCCTGGGAAGGGAGTATCAGTCTTTATGAGCTTTGTTCCTCTTGGAGGGGAAGTGCAGGGGTTTTTTTCCCGCCTTCCACGTTTGATTACCTCTAAGTTGCGTACTTCCAAGTGTTTGCTTCTAGAAGGGAGCAATAACGAATGGATGTTACCAAGTAAAGTACTCCGTAATTGGACAGAACAAATTCGTTCTCTATTGCCTGATAGTTTGATTAAAAAACATCTGGGTCTCGGGTACTTGAATAAAGATGTGGTATTATCGGATGCCTTGGCACGTGCTTTAGGCGTTGAAGAGTGTGGACCCATTATTCTTCTTCAAATTATGACATCCATATCCCGGTCTGGTACTTTAAAGTCAATGGGACTGAGTTGGCTATCCTCTTGGCTAGATGTTTTGTATTTGATGTTACTTAATGGATCTCAGTCTAATTTCATGAGTTTTCTTGGTCAATTACCGTTTATTCCTCTTTTGGATGGTAGATATGCATCAATTAATGGAGGTGCAATTTGGTTGCATACTGACAAGAACGGTCTTGAAGCTTTTGGGAAGTTGTATTCGAAACTTCGAATTGTTGATCCCGCCCTTAATGATTCTTCGGCTGAAAACATAACCCAGATGCTACTCAAAGTTGGGGTCCAGCGATTATCTGCACATGAAGTTTTAAAAGTGCACATCTTACCAGCCATTTCTGATGAAAAAGCTGTTGTGGAAAGTACAGAGTCAATGACGGAGTACCTTTCTTTTATAATGTTTCACTTCGAATCGCCTTGCACCGAGTGTCTGGTAGAAAAGGAGTACATTCTCTCACAGTTGCGTAACAAGGCTTTTATTTGTACAAATCATGGGTACAAACGACTTGTAGACGTGCCAATTCATTTTGGTAAAGAATTTGGAAATCCAATTGACATGAGCAAGTTAGTTGGTGGTACTGATATGAAATGGTTTGAGATTGACACCAGCTATCTGAAACACCAGACGTGCAAATCCTTACCAGGAGGAATATTGCAGTGGAGAAAGTTCTTGCAGGAATTAGGAGTCACAGATTTTGTGCAAATACTTCAAGTTGAAAAGCCTTTTGAGTACATCAAAGATTGTATACCTTTAGGATGTGTCGTCAAAGACTGGGATTCTCAAGAGTTAATCGATTTGCTGTCACATGTTTCCTCAAATGGTGACAAGGAAAAGGGCAAGTACCTTTTAGCGGTAATTGATACCCTATGGGATGATTACTTTAGTGATAAGCCATTCAAATCTTCTATTATAAGAATCCTATGTAGTGTACGGTGGCTGACTTCTAGTATGGATGATCAACTTCACTTTTCTAAAGATTTGTTCCATGACTGTGAAACTGTACGTGCAGTTCTTGGTGACAGTGCACCATATGCTATTCCACTGGTTAGTAATTTTAGTTTTTCATTTGTTGGCAAAATTATAATTCTATGGAATTATTATCTTGATATTCTTGCAATTGGTTGTCGTTAATTAGGTTAACAATGTGAAGCTGTTAAATGATATTTGCTTGAAGCATACAGTCACTCTTGATGATGCTTTATCAGTTCTCGAAGTTTGGAGAATATCTGAGAAACCTTTTAAGGCCAGGTATTACTATATTTATCTTTCAGTAGCATGTGTTATCATATTGGTATGTGTGTTGATTATACTTTACTCATTAGAAGAGAGATCTCCATATTTCTTTTGTGCTATTTTGTTAATTATACTGTAGTTTGTTTTGTTCTTTTTTTATACTTCCCTTTTCTTTGACATGCTTGTTAATCCTATGATTTCCTTTAACAGCATATCTCAAATGTCCAAGTTCTATACATATATATGGAACGAGATGAGTATCTCAAAACAGAAGATAGTGGATAATTTGCATGCTCGCACTTTCATATTTGTTCCTTACTTGTTTGGTTCTATGCATGAAGAGGTATCCGGTTTATTTTTATCTCCTAGTGAAGTATGTTGGCATGATCCTACCGGTTCGTTGGAACAAACTCCGGATTCAGTGGAAGTAACGAAGTCAACCCATCATCAGTTTTACCAATATATGACTCATCGTCTTTTCAGCAATATGTTATGCAATGTTTATCCTGGCCTCCATAATTTCTTTGTGAATGAGTTTGGAGTTGCCGAGAATCCTCCTCTCCTTAGTTACCTTCAGGGGTTGCTACAACTATCAACTAGGAATTCGCCATCACATGCAGCTAAAACAGTGAGTACATCTATGTAATCATACGTGTTTATGCATATGCTATAGGCAAAAATGGATCGCTATAGGCAAAAATGGATTGGTCGGTTAACATGCTAAAGTGGATTTTGGTTAAATGGGTAAAAAGATTAGACATGGTTGACCCATCTATGTAATTTTTTGCTTTGCTTTTCTTAAATAATGTATTAGATGTGCCTTTAAAAGAACAAAAAAATTATATTAGATATGATTACAAAAATTTCATTAATTAAATGATTGGTCCTTTTCTGAAGAAATGCTATAAATAAATACACTTTTGGGAAACTTTTAAAGCATTTCACCCATTCCCACTTTACCTTTTTATCTTGAATTATTAGTTTTACCCAAAAAAGAAATTCATGTATTAGGTTTTCAAAGTTCTTCAAAGGTGGAGTGATGGATTAGACTTGGGGTTTCTGAGTGATGATGATATTAATTACCTTAAGAAAAATATGGAGGAAAAGGAAACGAGGATCCTTCCAACTATGCAAGATAAATGGGCTTCACTGCACCAATCCTTTAGTCTTATATGTTGGTGTGATGATGAGCAGCTAAGAATGGAGTTCAGTAACTTAAAGAGTGTTGATTTTCTATGTTTGGGGGAGCTAAGTACTGATGAAAAGCAGATTCTTCAGAATAAGGTTTCTGTCCTCTTTCGGAGACTTGGAATCCCTTCCCTTTCTGAGGTATTTTCTCTCTCTCTCTCTCTCACCCACACACACACATACGCACCTCACACTAGAGGTGTCAAGATGGGTAGGTTGGTGGGTTTGGTAACTTGTCAAATGGGGTCGGTTGGGTTGAGTTAACCCAAAAATACTTTTTTGCCAATTTATCAAGTTTCTATGAACTTTTTTTTCTATGAGTAGGAAAACTATGTTGTTACGATTATTCTAAATCTTCTAATAAAGAGGACTTTGGGCAACTTTCAACTCATTCGACCCAATTTACTTTTAGCTTTTTAGGGTTGGTAAATTTGACATGTTTGAGATAAATGACAACCCAAATTGACCCATTCATGAGTAAATGGGTTGAAGTTGCCACATCTACCCCACACCAAAGCTTACCCTGTTTTAGAACTATGTTTTGCCTCTGCACGCATGTTCGTATACAACTATGCATACAATACTGGCAGTCGTGTGATGTATCTTGATTTTTTTAATACCCTTGTATGGCTATTAATCAAATATCTATAATATCCTCCAATGAGAACAAAATAAAGAAAAATTGTGTACCAACATTAAAAGAATAAAAAATCTTGTATTGGTTTTACTTCCTATTATTTTAACGTAGATAATGGGTGGCCATTTGGTTATACTAGGACCATAGGTTGAAATGGGTTTTTGCCACTTATGACTGTTGCTACTATGTTAGATAAATATTTAATCACTTAGTATCATCCATCTATTATTATGTTCTGTAGGTTGTAACCCGTAAAGCAATATACAATTACCCGTCAGATGATAGCTTTAACACCTCGTTGGTAAATTGGGCTCTCCCATATGCTCAGCGTTACATTTATAGCATCCACTCGAATGAATATTCTGAACTCAAGCTATCTGGATTCAATAACTTAAGTTCTTTGCGAGTTATTGTGGTAGAGAAGCTTTACTACAAAAATGTCATTAAGAGATTTGGAATTGAATCTTATAATCGCTGCGAGTGCGATTGCCTAATACATGATAACATCTTGTATGCAACCCGTAAATCTGATTCCCACCCACTTTACATGGAGCTTTCTCGTTTTCTAGTTCCTGGAATTTCTGAATTGCATTTAGCAAATTTCCTCCACATGATTACAACAATGGCAAAATCAGGTTTCACAGAAGAGACAATGGAAATCTTCATTAGAAATAGCCAAAAGCTACCAAAGCTCCCAAGTGAAGAATCACAGTGGTTTATATCATCTCTACCATCGCTGAATGATGATAAGGATACACCAAAAGCTGTGGATAATTTAAACTCAAGTTTTTTATTGGATAATTTAAATCCTTCAAAGGCTACCACTAAAAGCTGTGGAAGAATTTGGCCACCTGTCCATTGGAAACCCACACCAGCGTTTGAATATGCTCAAACTACAGCAGATTATATTGAAGAATTAGTTGAAAGATTTGGGCGCTTGTCCTTAACGATGCCTTCAGTGACCATCCAAGAAGATGAAGCTCTAAAAGACCTATCTGATTCTAGAATTTACAGGGATTCTAATTTATCAAATTCAATAAAGAGAGATCATCAAAGTTGGGGCCCGCAACAGGTTATAAGCGGGAGGAGAAGAGAATTTGTCACTTTCAAATCTACAAAACCTGATGAGCTATGGGTGAACGAGGTTAAAGAATCCGTGAATTCATCTATATTTATTCAAAGAGAGAAGTTAAACTTGGGTGCACAACGCCTTATAACTGGGAGGACAGGAGAACTAGAGGCTTTCAAATATTTTTCTGCAAAACTTGGTGAAAAATCCGTGAGATGGGTCAATGAGGTTAAAGAATCTGGATTGCCATATGATATTATTGTTGAAGGTGAGGACGGTAGCAAGGAATATATAGAAGTTAAAGCAACTTCACGTGCAAGGAAGGATTGGTTTGGTATAAGTACGAGAGAGTGGCAGTTTGCTGTGGAGAGAGGTGAATCTTTTAGCATTGCCTGTGTTGTTTTATCAGCTGGTAAATCGCCTCAGATCACTACTTATAGAGATCCAGGAAAATTATGTCAGTCTGGACACCTTCAGCTGGGATTTCGATCATCACAAATCGCATCAACAGTTAGATTTTTGTAAATAATGGTTTGTTTATCTATTTTACTATGGTACGTGTATATCTATTTAAACAGTAATTTTTTGCTAGTTGCTATTTTTGGTGGTTGCAACAAAATGTAAATATCTATTCTGTTTTAAATATCCATGCCAGTGATTAATATAAAATCATAGAATGTAACATTTTGATTTTATGTTATTTTTCAATTTTTAGAGATAGTAGTTGCATAAGGCCGGTGCCAATAACAAATCCTCAAGCCAAATCTTAGCCATCCTCTAAATCCTTAATGCCACCACCAAGTTCTCGCCGCCGTCACCAAGAAATCTTCAAAATCCTCTACTGTCACCAAGAAATCCTCACTTCAAATCTTCATGAAGACGGCGAGGAATTGAGAATTTGTGGGTCATCTTCTTGTTTTTTAATGTATTGAAAGCCGGTGCATGTTTAAATAAATATATATTTTTTTATTATTTTTTTGTATAGTAAAATGTCAAAAGGT